>CAUYSK010011806.1:0-40779 GCA_963575035.1 Avahi laniger | reverse complement strand
CTGTGTTGCCCAGGCTAGAGTGCCGTGGCTTCAGCCTAGCTCACAGCAAACTCAAACTCCTGGGCTCAAGTGATCCTCCTGCCTCAGCCTCCCGAGTAGCTGGGACAACAGGCATGCGCCACCATGCTTGGCTAATTTTTTCTATATATTTTTAGTTGTCCAATTAATTTCTTTCTAATTTTAGTAGAGACAGGGTCTCGCTCTTGCTCAGGCTGGTTTCGAACTCCTGAGCTCAAACAATCCGCCCCCCTCGGCCTCCCAGAGTGCTAGGATTACAGGTGTGAGCCACTGCGCCTGGCCCTTTGCCCACTTTTTGATAGGGTTGTTTGATTTTTTCTTGTTGATTTTCCTGAGTTCTAAGTAGATTCTAGTTATCAGCCCTTTATCGGATTTGTAGCATGTGAAAATTTTCTCCCATTCCGTAGGTTGTCTGTTTGCTCTTGTGACAGTTTCTTTGGCTGTGCAGAAGCTTTTTAATTTGATCAGGTCCCATTTATTTATTTTGGTTGTTGCTGTGATTGTCTTTGGGGTCTTCTTCATAAATTCTTTGCTTAGGCCAATGTCTAGTAGAGTATTTCCAATATTTTCCTCTAGAATTCTAATAGTTTCACTCCTTAGGTTTAAATCTGTTACCTACTGTGAGTTGATTTTTGTGAGAGGTGAAAGGTGTGGATCCTGATTCAGTCTTCTACATGTGGCTATCCAGTTTTCCCAGCACCATTTATTGAATAAGTATTCTTTTCCCCAGTGTATGTTTCTGTCTGCTTTGTCAAAGATTAGATGGCTATATGAGGATGATTTTATATCTCGGTTCTCAGTTCTGTTCCACTGGTCAATGGCTCTATTTTTCTGCCAGTACCAAGCTGTGTTGATTACTACAGCCTTACAATAAAGTTTGAAGTTTGGTAAGTTGATACCTCTCATTTTGTTTTTATTGCCTAGAATTGTTTTTGCTATGCGGGGTCTTCTCTGGTTCCATACGAAGCATAAAATTAATTTTTCTACATCTGTGAAGAATGATGTTGGTATTTTAATAGGGATTGCACTGAATCTGTAGATCACTTTGGGTAGTATAGACATTTTAACAATGTTGATTCTGCTGACCCATGAGCATGTTATGGTTTTCCACCTGTTTATGTCCTCTGCTATTTCATTCCTCAATGTTTCATAGTTCTCCCTGTACCACAATGAGGTATCACTTATCTCCAGTGAGACTGGCCTTTATCAAAAAGTCCCAAAACAAAAAATGTTGGTGTGGATGTGGAGAGATAGGAACACTCATACACTGTTGGTGGGACTGCAAACTAGTGCAACCTCTGTGGAAAGCAATATGGAGATACCTTAAAGAGATGCAAGTAGAATTACCATTTGATCCAGCAATTCCATTACTGGGCATCTACCCAAAAGAACAAATGATACTCTATAAAAAAGATCCCTGCACCCAAATGTTTATAGCAGCACAATTCACAATTGCAAAGATGTGGAAACAACCCAAGTGTCCATCAATACATGTGGATTAATAAAATGTGGTATATGTATACCATGGAGTACTGTTCAGTTTTAAGAAACAATGGTGATACAGCACCTCTTGTATACTCCTGGATAGAGCTGGAACGCATTCTACTAAGTATCCCAAGAATGGAAAAGCAAGCACCACATGTACTCATCATCAAATTAGTATTAACTGATTAACACATAAGTGCACATATAAGAATAACATCTATTGGATGTTGGGCAGGGGGGAGGGAGGAGGGAGGAGGAGGGAACGGGTATATGCATACACAAAGAGTGCCATGCGCACCATCCAAGAGATGGACACGCTTGAAACTCAGACTTGGGAGGGGGGGCAAGGGCAACGTAAATAACCTAAACATCTGTACCCCCATAATATGCTGAAATGAAAAAAAAAAAGAAAAAAAAATAAAGAAATTCTATTCATGTTTACTATGTGAAGCTAAGAAGAAGTAAGTAAGTATATATTAATTTCTAATTCTGTTAAAATGAATTCTCAATAAAAATGCTAGCCACTTCTCTTTCAGGATTTGGTTATATGCAATTTAATTTTAATCTCCAAATATACTGATTTGGAATACAGAAAAAAACAAGGGCTTTTTTGTTCTCTCAAAATTTTCACTCTAAATAATTTAATATACTGAATTTATATTAAACAATTTCATCCTTTTCCTTTGGTCAGACACAAATGCCCCATGGAATAAAAATATCTCTGCTTTATTAGTCTAGTAAAACAAACATTTCAAGACCATAAAACATGCTCTTACAATTACATTACATATTTTCTGCCTGAATTTGGATTTCATTTTGTCCTGGAGCACAACACAGAAATATTGTCCAGTTTACTTGGAAACCGGAAAGTTTGAGAGAAGGTCAGCAGAGGGTGGCTAGCAGCTGTGATAAAGGAGAATTTATAATAATGTGAAAAAGACAACTAACAAGTTTTTTTTTGGTTTTGTTTTTTATTTCAGAGTATTACGGAGGTACAAGCACTTTGGTTACATAAATTGCCTTTGCACTGCCCAACAAGAATGTCCACCCCCAGATACCGGGTACAGCATCCATTAGGTGTGGATTTACCCATCCCCTCCGCTCCTGCCCAACACCCGATGAATGTTACTTCCCATATGTGTATATTAGTGGTGAGTACATGTGGTGTTTGTTTTTCCATATTTGCCACACTTCACTTAGGAAAATGGGCTCCAGTTCCATCTAGGATAATAGGTAGCTCATCATTTTTTATGGCTGAGTAGTACTCCATGGAATATATATATATTTTATTAATCCATGGGCACTTGGGTTGTTTCCAATCTTTGCAACAGTGAATTGTGCTGCTATAAACATTTGGGTGCAGATGTCTTTTTTATAGAATGTCTTTTTTCCCTTGGGGTAGATACCCAGTAGTGGGACCGCTGGATCAAATGGTAGGTCTACTTTTAGTTCTTTGAGGAATCTCCATACTGTTTTCCATAGCGGTTGTACTAGTTTGCAGTCCCACCAGCAGTGTATGAGTGTTCCTCTCTCTCAGCATCCATGCCAACAATTGTTCTTTTGGGACTTTTTGATAAAAGCCATTCTCACTGGAGTTAAGTGATATCTCATTGTGGTTTTGATTTGCATTTCCCCGATGATTAGAGATGTTGAGCATTTTTTCATGTTTCTTGGCCATTAGTCTATCTTCTTTTGAAAAGTTTCTGTTCGTGTCCTTTGCCCACTTTTTAATGGGGTTGTTTGATTTTTTTCTTGCTGATTTTCCTGAGTTCTATACAGATTGTAGCTAGCAGCCCTTTATCAGACGTATAGCATGCAAATATTTTCTCCCATTCTGTAGGTTGTTTATTTGCTCTAGGGATAGTTTCTTTGGCTGTGAAGAAGCTTTTTAATTTGATCAGGTCCCATTTATTTATTTTTGTTGACACTATGATTGCTTTAGGGGTCTTCTTCATAAATTATTTGCCTAGGCCAATGTCCATAAGAGTTTTTCCAACATTTTCTTCTAGAATTCTTATGGTTTCATGCCTTAGGTTTAAGTCTGTTATCCACTGTGAGTTGATTTTTGTGAGAGGTCAGAGTTGCAGATCCTGTTTCAGTCTTCTACATGTGGCTATCCAGTTTTCCCAGCATCATTTATTGAAAAGGGATTCTTTTCCCCAGTGTATGTTTTTGTCTGCTTAGTCAAAGATCACATGGCTATATGAGGATGGTTTTATATCTGGGTTCTCAGTCCTGTTTCATTGGTCTGTGTCTCTGTTCTTATGCCAGTACTATGCTGTTTTGGTTACTATAGCCTTGTAGTATAGCTTGAAGCCTGGTAAATTCATGCCTCCCAATTTGTTCTTTTTGCTTAAGATTGCTTTAGCTATACAGGGTCTTCTCTGCTTCCATATGAAGCACAGAATTATTTTTTCCAGATCTGTGAAAATTGACGGTGGTATTTTAATAGGGATTGTCTTGAATCCATAGATCACTTTGGGTAGTATACACATTTTAACAATGCTGATTCTGCTGATCCATGAGTATGGTATGCTTTTCCATTTGTTTACATCCTCTGCTATTTCCTCCTTAGTGTTTCATAGTTCTCCCTATAGAGGTCTTTCATCTCCTAGTTAAATATATTCCTAGGTGTTTTATTATTATTTTCTTTGTTACCACTGTGAAAGATATTAAGTCTTTGATTTGGTTCTCAGTTTGACAGTAGTTGGCGTATACGAATGCTACTGATTTGTGTACATTGATTTTGTAACCTGAGACTTTGCTGAACTTATTTATCAATTCCAGTAGTCTCTTGGCAGAATCTTTGGGGCTTTCTAGACGTAAGATCATATTGTCAGAACTAACAAGTTTTTAAAAGCTCCAAAATCAAGGTTTTATCACCCCAAAAAAGCAACCTCTAAGATTAGGTATGTTTTCTTTTCTTATTAATTTCACATGTGACCTCGAGTAAGTCACTCTCTCTTTGGGCCTCCACTTCCTTATCTATAGGATGAAAGGGCTGCACTATCTCTGAAGTCCTTTATAGCATAAAATTATATGATTATAAAGGTCAATCTATTTTCAATTCTTTATCTAGGACTACGCTCTGGGTTAAGACGCATTACAGGTTGAGTTTTCTTACCCAAAGTGCTTGGGATCAGAAGTGCTTTAGATTCTGGATTTTTTTAAGATTTGGAATGTTTGCATCATACTTACTGGTTCAGCATTCCAAATTCAAAATACTCCAATGAGTATTTCCTTTGAGCATTATGTCAGTGCTCAAAAAGTTTTAAATTTTCGTCAGGCATGGTGTCTCACGCCTATAATCCCAGCACTTTGGGAGGCTAAGGCAGGAGGATTGCTTGAGGTCACAAGTTTCAGACCAGCCTGGACAACATAGTGAGACCCTGTCTCTGTTTTTTTTTTTGGAGACAGAGTCTCACTCTGTTGCCCGGGCTAGAGTGCTGTCTCTATTTTTAATAAATTAAAAGAAAAAAGAGAGAGAGAGAAACCCCAGAGAGCCCTTAAAAAAACAGAGAGACCCCTGAGAGCCCCCTTGCCTTTTCTGCCATGTGAGGACATAGTGAGAAGACTGTCATCTATGAACAAGGAAGTAGACCCTCACCAGACATGAATCTGCTGGTGTCTTGATCCTGGACACTCCTGCCTCCAGAACTGTGAAAAATAAATGTCTGTTGTATAACTCACCCAGTCTACGGTATTTTTATTATAATAGCCCCAACAAACTAAGACTGAGGGAAATTATAAAATTGAATGCAAACGGGAACAAATTAACCCAACAGTATTTCAAAGGGATAATATAACTACATCTCAGAAAGTTTCCTCAAGACACTTTCCAGTCACTCCCCACCCTCCTACCTGCTGCAGCAACGACCACTATGCTGAGGGTTTTTTTTCCACTACAGGTTGTCTTTGCCTGTTTTCTTATTTCTCTCTCCTTATAGAGTAGCTCTATGAGGGCAGGGATCTTGTTTATCATTATATTTATAGCATCTATTAATAGAATAGGCATACAGTAAGTATTCAATACATATTTATTGAACAAATTAAAAATGTTAATATTTTATAGATTAAACGTCTATGGCCAACCCCCCCGAACATGCCCGATCTTGTCTGATCTCAGAAGCTAAGCAGGGTTGGGCCTGGTTAGCACTTGGATGGAAGATTAATTAAATATAAGCTTTGAAGGGACTTATAACCTCATCTAAGGTCACACAGCTAGTGGATGATAGAACAAGAATTAGAATCCAGATCTACCCGTCTTTGTGAAAGCCTGTGTTCTTTTCACCATGCCACTCTACGTCACCACAAAAATAAAATAAAATAATCCTCCCTCTGGGAGAAACTGCTTGGGGTAGAGAACCAGCTACGTCAGTAAACTTAGGGCTTCCTGGGAACTTACAGATGCAAATAAAGTGAACACCAAGCAACCAATGCCCTAATCAATCCCTCTGATCTACAACCACTGAAATTCATCCTTAGGTTCACATAAACCTGAGTGTCTATATCAAAGGAGTACGGAGCTTATTCTAAATGTTTATAAAGAACTCACTTCCAACTGTCCTTCATTCATTTAACAGATACATACAATGCACCCTCTCTGTGCCAGGCCCTGCTATAGTTCTTGTCTCACAGTTTAGTGAAGAGAGATGATGATATGAAAATTAATTTTAGAAGGCCAGTGAAGGCTTGTCAGAGCAGATGATGCCTAAGTTAAAAGCCTAGGTAGCTACAGGCTACTTCAAATGAACTTCTTGGTCATGGTGACAAAATACTTACTGACTTCCCATAAATTGTACTGGCCCATTCCACTACTCAGGCTGTAGTGTTACCTCATAATTCAGAGCAGGACAGGTGAACCCACCAAGAGTTTCCAAATACCTAAGCCATTTGAGCTGCTTATTATCCAAAGATAAAGTTTATGATGACAGCCTATGCTATCACAATTCCTAGTTAGTACCTTTCCCCACTACCCTACAGCCCTTCATTTCATGAAATGGTCCTACAGAAGGAAAAAGACTCAAAAGAATCAGGCTCAAACACAGAGCTTGCAAGTTTTTTGGCTACCAAATGAAATCCAAGACTGCAGAAGTCCCATCCCGCAGACCAGAGTTCCAACGAGTAGCAGTCTGTGAGAAGGTAAGATAAAAAAAAAATTTCAAGCTTGTGGATACATCTACTAGGGTAGTACAGTTATGAGAAAAGCTCTATTGAGATTTTCTAAAGGAGAAAAAAAGGCTTGTATTCCTGCATACAAGTTGTTTCCGTCACAACCCCTGAGCTTTCACTATGCCACCAGTGGGCTCAAATAAGGCATCATCGAGGATATACTGAGGCTGTCCTAGGCAACCACAGCCCACCAAAGCAGTCCTAAGAGCAAAAGGCACCACTTAATAAAGTATTTAAGCAAGTTGGGACCAAGTTTTCAGATCTTCCCTTGACCAAACTGTATTCACTCTTTTCAAGCTGATAGAAATCTGACAAAAACAAATCCTTGGGCAAAATGAAAGGTTCCAGGAGAGAATGACAGAGATTTGTAATTTGATAAAGACATCAAACAGTCAACTGAAAATAACTTGCATTTAGCTTTTTGAACATCTAAAAATAGCATATATGCTCAATCTTTCTAATAAGCTGTCTCCAGGATGGGGATTTCATCGGCATAGTTTGTTCTTTGTTGTAGCATGTTAGCTGTTTCACAAGATATATATAACAATAGTCCTTTTTCTACATCAAAGGACTTAAATAATTAAACCTCTAATAACTAGTGTGCTGGTATCATTATCCCTATTTTCTTGGTTGTGAAACTGAGGCAGAGGGTAAATGAGGCTTGCTGGAGGCCAAATAAAGATTTCTGTCTAGATTAAATAGAGAATTATCAACTCTGCAATTTCTAAATTAAAAGAAGCAATGAGAATTGAAATATAAGATAAATACTTTAAACACAGGCTACAGGACTCTATTACAGATTCAGTCTGCTGAAGCCTCTTAAATATACCTCACTAACCTGTTCTCAAAGCACTTATCTAAGGAATAATCGCATTCTGTTTCTAAAGCACAAAACAGCACCAATGGCTGATTACCCCAGACATTCAGAGGAACAGCTCTAATGTGGGTCAGGCTCAATGTCCAAGGAGTGAGCCAGTTTTTTTTTTACATGCTGATCACAGAATGCACCTTTACTTAGACAGGCTTCTTGCTCACTTGGCTCTAGACATAGGACAGGAAATCTTCCTACATGACTGGAATCCCCTCTGCTTAGTGAAAGGTATCAACAAGCAACAGCTGCATACTTGCAAGACAAGGATACTACATGAGTCCTATTAGAAGATCTGCTGGGTTTTAAATACATTTTACACAAAAATATTTCATTAAGAGTTCTACACATACTAAGAATCACTGAATTGTACATTTTAAAAGAGTTCTATACATACATACAATTATCTAATCTACACATAAAATTCTATAGACTCAAAAAAAAAAAAGAAAAGAAAAAAGTAATTTTGAAAATACCAGACCAATAACCTGTTTAAAGCCAAGAGTCTAGAGTTAGAGTAGATTATAAAGACTACTGATGCTTATCTTTTGGAGGCAACATAATAAAGTGAAAAAAGCATGGGCATTTGAGATGCACAAATATGTCTCAAAAACCCAGGGCTGAGTTCTAGCTTCAGTTGAGCAATTTACCAGGTGTGGGATTTGGGGGAGGTTATTTAAACTCTCTGAGTATAAGGTTTTTCAATTGCAAAATAGAGTAATACCATCTGCTTTCAAGGTGACACACAGTAAGTATGAAAGATCTCCTTTGTGATCTTCAGAGCAAATGTTTCAGGCAACTCCAAAGAAAATAAAAATTACATCCTCCTCATCATAATCAGCTAATAAATTAACTCCCTACTTTCACACAGTCTATAAGAAGAGAAATTAAGGTTCTAAAGCCATAAATTAATTTCTCAAATGTATTCATTTATACAGCTTTAGCAAATTTAAGTATCCTCAGAAGTGTTCAATAGGCTACAGACAGAGATCTGTAAATAATCAGCAGTTATCACTACTATTGCAAAGTAGGGTCTCTATTGCTTCTCAGTCCCCTCCTTTTCCATTTGCCTTTCTGTTCTCCCCAAAACAGTTCAATTTCTGAAAAAAGAATCAAATTAAATCTTTAATGTATATAATTCAGGCTGCCACTCAGAAGAAGGCTACCAGTTAAGCTATTTAACTGACATGTTTTCTTTTTTTGTGATTTCAAAGAAATATAGACTGGTGTAAAAATTTTATAAAGTATGTTTATTTACACTGAATAAGGCCTTCATATCACACAATTCAGAGGTAAAAATATTCCCTCATATTTCAGCTTTGTAGTAATTCCTCAACTGTTCAAGCATCTAGCAAAATTTTCACACTTTTTCGGGAGTTATTCTATCCTACTACCACTAGAAATGTCTATTCATGTTCATGTTCCCACCATTACAAATTCCTATTCTTCCTATAAGACTTGATTTGAAAGTCACATTCATGAAGTATTCCTCCTTCAATAAGCAAACCCAAGCAGTGCTTCCCGATGCTCCTCTAGAGGGCACCTAGTACTCTCCCAATTCCTCTTTACCACATCTGTAACCCATTCTACTACTGCACTCTCAAATAAAAAGTGAATTTCCACTGAGACATATACCATCTGGCTATACCTAGCAGACATTATCCTTTTAATCCCTTGGTTACTCAACGCATTTACTGAGACTTTGGCACCTACTACATAGTCTTTCAAGTTACTCAAGCTCTCTGAGACCTACTTTTCTCATTTGTAAAATGAGGATAAAGACAGTATCTACCTCAGAGTGTACTTGGGGAATTAAATGAATTAATGCACATACAGCACTTAGCATGTAGGCTTCCGGCGTTGGAAAACTGGTGGATTAAGATAACCCAAAAGTTCCAGTACGAATACATAAAAATTTTGGATAAGATATAACAAAAAATTATTTCAAATACATACCTGAAATTACAAGAAAGAAAGGGAAAATGCAAAGTGCCAGAACTGAAGAAGGAAGTGAAAGCTGAGCTGAGGCTTCAGTCACCCTAACTGGGGTTTTTAAGGGCTACATTGGGCCAAAAGATGTGGCTTGAAGCTGGTGTGAGGAAGGACTCTCTAGGTCCTTACAGACTATAATATTTAAAGTGGCTGCTCTAACCCTTTATTATCCCTTAGATTCTCTAATCTGAAATATGAAAATTTCTCTTTCCGACTCTAATCCCATTCCAATCTATCAAGAGACAGGAAATGCAGGGGGGAAGACAGATAAGTAATAGCAATTATAATACATTAACATATAAAAATGCTGTGCAGTAAGTATGGGAACAATTAGGAGAGGCAGTTAACCCAGACATGGAGGCTAAGGAAGGCTTCTAGAGGCAATGAAGTTTTTTAGCTAAATTCTGAAAGATAATGAATAAGACATCTCTTGTGCCCCACGGAATGTGGGCCCATCTTTTTATTCCAGCCATTGCTCTGGCAATCATCTATGTAACCTGACAGCATTTCACTGTGTACACCAGTCATCTCTCATTTTCTGCCATGAGACTTCTAGTAATTACCATGTGGAATATCTGCAGGAACCTACTCAGCCATCCAGCCACACATGCAAACCTTGAAGTGTAAGGAAATTTATACACCTGGGGCAACCTTTGACCAATGGGGAAAGGAAGCCAGTGAATAAATAGTTCCCCTTTCTTAGTCTTAGGCAATTACTCTGAGGCATATTCTACGTGGCCCCTTAGAAGGTCTCCAGTGGAACTGAGCCTCAGTTGTTCACAATAGTAACCAAGTCAATAACACACTTTTAGATTGGCTTTCCCTCTTTCCCTGCTTTCCTCATTCCAAATCCCACTCCTGTTCCTTGGGATCACTTGCAAAAATAAACGAGCTGTACACATATCCTTATCTCAGGCTCTGCTTTCTGGAGAAAACCCAGACTAAGACAGATTACCAGGAATTAGTAATTTAAGTAGGAATGGAAGGAACTGAGAGTGTTCCAGGTAGGTGTGCAAATATCCAAATTTGTGGAACTGCAAAGGCATAGTATATTTAGTAAGCTAAATGCAGTTACACAGCTCATTACCCCTACAAACTTATTCTTTGTCTTGCAACCTCTAATTTTGTGAATGCCACCACTATCCCATCCAGTTGCTTTTGCTAGAAATCTGTGAGAGTCATGTTTGACCCCTCCCTCTCTTTGTCCCTCCACATCCAATTATTTAGCTACAAAGCTCTCCTAAATATTCTCCAGTTTGTCCCCATTTCTCCATCACCACTGTCATTGCCTTGTTTTGCTCCTTCACTATTTCTTATCAGGATTACTGCAGTAACCACTCATGGGCTTCTCTGATTGTCTTCACACATGTGGTTATATTTATAAATATTAACCTATTAGTAATCCTTCAAAGTATCCCTACAGGATAACATATATATTTTATTCTTATCTCTATCTTAGACTGTATAGCATAGTATAGTAGTTAAGAGGATAGGCTTTGAAATAAGAGAACCAGGCTCAATCACCAATTCTTCCATTAAACTCTCTTAAGACTCAGTCCCCTGATCTATTCTCGATAAGGTATGAAGGCTGGAGCAGTCCTGGCCCCAAGGACTCTCGAAACTAACAAACTGGCTGGGCACAGTGGCTCATGCCTGTAATATTAGGACTTTGGGAGGCTGAGGCAGGACGATTGCTTGAGCCCAAAAGTTTGAGACCAGTCTGAGCTACAGCGAGACCCCATCTCTACAAAAAATAGAAAAATTAGCTGCATATGGTGGCATGCACCTATAGTTCCAGCTATTTGGGAGGCTGAGGCAGAAGGATTGCTTGAACCCAGGAGTTTGAGGTATGATCATAGCACTGCACTTTAGCCCGGGACAAAGAGCAAGATCCTGTCTTAAGAAACAAAACTTACAAACAAAAAAACCCAAAAAAACTCCCCAAAAAACACCAATACTCTATTTCAAAATAAAGCCTACTACTAAGGAGAAATTGTCAGGAGCAGAATCCAAATTGAGCAAGACTAGGACAATCGATGCAGAGGAAAGAGAAAAGCCAGATAAAATGGAGAGAAAGAAGATCTCAAAAGAGGGGCTCTAGGGCTGTGAAGCTAGAAAAGCTATCCTGACTCACCCTTCCCTTCTAAAAATTTAGGAAGACCAATTTCAGATAAAAATTAGAAATAGAAAAGGACTGTAGTCAAATCCCATACAAAGCTATTATCAAAAAACATAATAATAAAGATTAGCATAGCATCCCCACAGACAATGAAAGCAAGTATGAGAAAGACATGCCCACAAAACAGATGAAATCCATAGTCTAATATCTCAAAATAACCTAAAGTAAGAAAATGACAGAAATGTAAAAGCATAACATAAATCTGAATTAGCAAAGTTAGAAGTGAGATGAATTAGAAATTTTAAAAAATCATTTCAGAAATAAAAGTTAAACTGGGAAGAACACAAGAGTGAATAAAAGACAACTCACAATACCTTAAAAGGGATACAGAATATAAAAAGGAAGAAAAGCCCAAAATTAAAAAAGAATAAACAGATAAAAAGAGTATGAGGCAGAGTAAGAGAGAGAGATGCAACAAAGATTCGGTATATGTGTAAGAGTCCCAAAGACTAAAACAATGGATTGAAACACACACCCAAAATGGTAATTTTAGAAAAGTTTTATAATACTAAAAAAGACTAAAACTTCATTTGAAAAGAACATACTACATACTAAAAGATATGATTCAGAACAATAAATGGGATATACTATACAGTAAAACCATAAAGTTTTAAAGAAAAATAAAAACTCCTTTGGAAATCCAGACAAAAAGACCAAGTCACTCATAAGGGAAAGAAAAATATTTCTATCTGGGCTATTTTGACAGCAACACTTTATGTCAAAAGATAATGAAAGAATACATTTAATATATCCAAGGAAAAAAAGTGAGTCAAGGATTCTATATCCAAATAAATTGACTTTGAACCATAAAAGCTGCAGATAATTTATTGAACATTGGTATCATGAGTCGTTCTTAAGGAATCTACTAGAAATAAACTTCAGATAGTCAAATGACTGACAAGATAAGGAATAGGGACTGGTGGCAATGATCATTAACAGCTGCTAATGACACAAAACGAAAGACAATTAGATAATTACGTGCTTCCAGATGGAAGAACATACCACCACCTATGAAGCAGTCTTGCCAAAGAATTCAAATTTGAATTTAATCAAGCCTCTAGGTTTAATTACCAATTTGCAGAAAATATATAGAGAGGAACACTTATTAAATGACACCACAAGGTTTCAATCAACAAAATGCAAACTGTGGGAAACAGTTTCTTCAACAATTAAATTATAAGGGGAAAAAAGAGATGGAGGGAAAATCTATCTATTAAGAGACTTAAGAGACATTTCAACCTTATGTGTAGTCCTTATGTGTAGTCCTATTCACCTCCTGAGTTAAACAAACACATTTAAAAATGTTCAAATTATATTTATTAGACAACTATAAACTCAAACACTGATTGGATACTTGATAATACCCAAGAATCACTATTGATTTGGTTTTCTAGGTTTTTTTAGGAGTGACAATGGCATTGCTTTTTTAAGTGCCCTCATCTTAGTAATATATTATAGAATATTTACAGAAAAAAATAATATGATGTCTGGGATTTGCTTCAAAGTAACATGAGAGGAAGCAAGTTGGGTAGGGATATAGATAAAATAAGATTTGTCATAGGTTGTTAACTGATGAAGTTGGGTGATAGATACATGGACAATGGCCTGTTTACTTTTGTAAACGTTTAAAAATTTCCTTAATAAAAAGTTAAAACAACAACTATGTCTAGTCCACAACTGGTGTCTTACAAATAGCAATATCATTATTAATCTTATTAGCTGACTCTAAATAAATATTTGCTAAATGAATCCTTGGGATATAGATAAGACTGAATGAAGAAATTAGCCAGGCAACTAAAAATAGAAAAAAATTAGCTGGGCGTGGTGGCACACACCTGTAGTCCCAGCCACTCAGGAGGCTGAGGCAGGAGGATTGCTTGAGCCCAGGAGTTTGAGGTTGCTGTGAGCTAGGCTGAAGCCACGGCACTCTAGTCCGGGAAAAAGAGCAAGACTCTGTCTCAAAAAAAAAAAAGAATTCCTATAATCAGAACAGGTGTGGTGGCTCAGGCCTATAATCCCAGCACTTTGGGAGACCAAGGCATGAGGATTGCTTGAGGTCAGGAGTTCAAGACCAGTCTAGACAACACAGTGAGACTCTGTCTCTACAAAAAGTAAAAAAAAAAAAAAAAAAAAATTAGCGGGGTGTGGTGGCGCATGCCTGGAGTCGCAGCTACTTGGGAGGCTGAGATGGGAGGATTGCTGGAGCCCAGGAGTTCAAAGCTGCAGTGAGCTATGATCGCAGCACTGCACTCCAGCCTAGACAACAGAGTGAGACTCGGTCTCTGGGGAAAAAAAAAAAGATTCTTCATCACCATTTCCTCCTATTATAATTTATTCATAAATAAAATTATAATGGCCCGTCATGCAATTTTCTTCTTCTACTGTATGTTTTCATTATTTCCAGCTTTTCATGGTAATAAATAATGCTTCAATGAACATTTTTGTATTTAAAGCTTTTACACCTCTACCTAGAAAATTGAAATCTATTGATCTTTTCCTTTTGTGATTTTCTGTATTGATTTTGGGAAGAGAAAGTTCTTCCATCCAAAGATCAGAATTTTTATTGTTTGGTTTCTTTTCTTTACTTTTTTTTTTTATAGCTTAGCTCCTTAATCTATCTGGGCTACGCTGTTATACATTTTTAAAGATTCCAAGCTTATTTGTCACATGTTTAAATTTTAGCCAAATCTAGTGTAAGTTATTGGTCCAACATTTTGGAAATGCACATTTATGTTTTTAAAGGAAATACATGTCTCATAATGTTGGCTTTCCACTAAGCTTCAGAGAGCCTACAAGACTGACAAAATAACCAGAGCTTTGATTATCAGCAGGAAGTCATACTGAACAGGAATAAAGAGGCCACTCATACAGGCCAAATTAAAACGAAACAATCAGAAGGTCCAAATTCTTAGCTTTAGTGGCTTTATTGTTTTAGCCTTAAAAAGTCTCAAGAGTCCTGAGATGAGCTTAAGCAGTGGGCTTATTCTCCATGTGGACTGGTCACCACTGGTCTCATTTACCAACCAGGGGCAACCTCTATTACCACTAGTCACCAGGTTCTTGCCATTGGTCACCAGCAGAACAGGTAAGAAAGCAGAGAACAAGCCCTCCCACCCCCTCCCAACAGAAAAAGGACATAAATGGCTTGCCTTGCTGGTTGGCAATAGGTTAACAGAGCATTTTCAATATGAAGAGCCACACGAATATCAGTATTCATATGGTTGCTTCTTGATCATAAATATTGCATTATATTATCTGAAAATATTAATTTACCAGTTTTCCCCACCACAGCCCCTGAGGCACAATACTCTGCTCCTTACTAGCTTCTCTGACTTGGGGCAACTTACTTAACCTTTCTGGGACGGTTTCCTCAACCCTAAACTGAGAACGATAAAGACAATCGACTTCTCAGGGTTGTTGCGAGGAGTGAGACCTAGAACAGCAGTTGCACTTCAGAAATGCCTTTTGAGTATTCATTACTGTTACTTTTACCACTATTCTGCTACTCCTGCTATGATTCCTACTACTGCTCCACCTCCCAGAAATTCCAGGTCAAACTTCAATTGGGTTCTTCAGAATGAGACAGAGAACTGGGGAGGTCTGTGGTCAAATAAACTCCAGGAGTATAACCTGTCGTCAGCTCCTGTAATCCCTCTGGGAAGTTAGTATTTACTGTCATTACTAAAACAGCGAATTTCCAGAGTGGGCAGCATCAGAATCTCCTGCATTTTCTCACACAGAAGCACAAGACTCATGCACACGAGCACCACGGGGCGGCAGGGGTCAGGGGGTGAAGGGCAAGAACCAGGAGGTTTGGCACAGAACAGGCAGGGCGGCACTGTTCGTTGCACTCACTGCATGAATCTGAGCAGGCCACAAACTGCAGAGCAAGAGCCTACACCTCCCAAACTGGGTGCTGCAAAGATCAAGACTATGAGTGGGAATGGGGAGTGATCCGGGGTGTCAATGGAACTGGAGGATCAGGTGAAAATCTATCCAGGCTCAGCAGTCAGAAAACCCGTCTCTAATATCACAACTATTAATACTTTTAGTTATTCATTTTGTTCCTCACAGTTTTGATCTTCTAATGTCATTCAATTTTTCCAATGTCTTTGATGTGAGCCAATTCAAGTTGAAAAAGTTTACCTAAGGATTTGTCTCCAACTTTGAAACTTGGATTCATTTTAACAGCTAAAGCATACTTAAAATAACAAAAGCAAAAGAAGCTACCACTCATAAAGGGTTGCAAACTTTAAGACATCATTAGATTGAACTACTCTTATGGAACAATTTCATGCCAGGCTGCTTCGGTGGCAGATTAACAAAGGTAAAATTGCTCTCTAGATCTTTAAATTAGTGAAATTAATTGGTATCACATGCTACTGGGTCATGGGCTAGGTTCATAAACCGTCTGAGATGCATAAGACATCTAGAGCACTTTGGATATCGACAAGAAAGCGTATTGGATAAAAATTAATCAGCACAAAGATCAACTTAGATGGCAAGGAATAGGAAATATGCCTGTGTCTCCTGGATTTTAGCCAAAAGGCAGAGAAGTAACAAAACCAAACCAGTCCAGCAAGACGAGAACAAGAATTGCAATGTGTGTTCCATATCTGAAATCACAAATAACCTAAGATTTGCTTAGAGACTTTATCCCAAGTTTACAGATTTTGAGTATCCTACAATCCTTGATTTTTTTCTCCTCATTTTTGGAGAAAACTTATTTTAATGCATATATGCTCTAGGAAAATCTCCAAATCTGGATCTTAGGGAGTTTCCCTCTTATTCTATCCTTTGCCACATTGTTTATTTCTGTTTCTAATCAGTAGTATTCTGCTTTGTTATCATCTCTAGATGAAAAGGCTATGAAGCACTTGGAAACCCAGAAACTGAGATCTACGAGATACAAATTAGTTCTGTATAAGCTTTTTAAAGACTTTTACCCATACCCATTAAGCACAAACAAGTAATCGATAAGTAAAATGTCTTAACACTTCTCTTTAAAATCATCAGGCAGCTTCAAACAGGTTGACAAAAGTTTCCCCTTAAAATTTAAATTAATAGCATTTAATAATTAATAATTGCATAATAGCATGCATGTGCAATTGTGTGTGTGTATATACATATGGCATATATATAAAGCATGGTAAAGTCATAGCAATCTTTGTACTTTTTGGAAAGCTAAAATGACCTAATGGATTTGCTGTTAAAGAAAATATCTGCAGAAGCAGGGGCAATAATATAGCTGTATAATTGTGTCACAGGGATATAAAAGACAGTCTATTCTGTAACCCTGAAACGGCATGTAGATATAACTTTACACCTTCAACCTCAGCATAGATGGGAAACGGGATCCTTAAACTTTACCATATCACCTCAAAGATTTTTTTAAATACCTATTTCTATCTCCCTTTTCCCTTAATTTTTTTTAAACAGAGAACATGAAAGAACAGACCCTTTCTGATACATTAAACTTTCCAGAAGGAGAATGAAAGAGGAGAATAAAATGGCAATAAGAGAAGCATATTAGCATATTTTAAAACATTAGTACATTATCCTGAACCAAAGCATACTTAAAATAACATAAAAGCAAAAGAAGCTACCATTCATAAAGGGTTGCAAACTTTAAGACATCATGAAATCGAACTACTCTTATGGAATAATTTCAAGCCAGACTTCTTCGGTGCAGATTAACAAAGGTAAAATTGCTTTCTAGATCTTTAAATTAATCAGATTAAGGAAGGTATTTTCCTGGTACTTAATTTTATTGACTTAATTTCTTAATTACTATTAATAATACTTTTATGTTTTACAAGTCACACTCCATTTTTACAGTTATTTACGCCTAGGATAATCTCACATTCTGAAGAGTCATTTAAGAATAAAAACAGTGACAACTAACAAAGGGTTTCAATTGGGCTTAATCTACCTGCACACTCTGCCCAAATCAATTGAGGCATTCTAGAAAAGTGCCAGACTTTTCAAAGAGAAAATTAAAATGATATTCTGGTTCATTGTAACTCCATGGAGTAGGCCCAAGGGACAACCGTGCACCAGACAAGTGCGGTGAGGAATGGCATCGCTAGCTGGGGCAACACACTGCTGCTTAATGTGCAAAAAAATAAAAACAACTGAGTATAGAATCATAGTTACACCTAGAAGATTTAATGGGAGGACACAAAATAATTACAAAAAAAAGGAACTGAAATGCTTACAAACAAGTACAAACTTCTAGACTGCAAATCCAACACATATGTCATTTCTTCTTGGCTTCTATTTGCATCTAATACTATCAAACTATGCATACAGTATAAGGAGAAACATAAAGCCCCAAACCTTCGTGGGATCAACAAACTCACATTATTTTCTAAAAGAATGCAGCAGCAGCAAAACTGCTATCCTGCCTGTCAAATCGTCTCCCAGTGAGCACAGAAAGAAAATCTGACACATGCAGCAGAAAGTTCAAAACGTTATTTACTAACCTGGTGTCCCCGTGAAAGTAGTTGCTCCATATTACCTTAAAGAAGGAATCCTTACTATGAACTAACCTCCAAAGCAGCCGATAGCTGAGAGGGGAAAAAACTGACTATCCTAAGAACCTGCATGCACAGAGAAAGCCGTGCTGTTCCCAAGCCCGGTTTTGGCGACTCCCTAAACGCAACTTAAGTTGTAGCCGAGCCCACAAAGCACTTTAGCCTATAAGCTTCAGTAATGAACTTGAAACCACTCCCCATATGTTAAATAGACACTAGGCTGCTGTGAGAAATAAAACCCACGTACAGAATGAGCTAAGGCTTCAGGCTTCATTTTTGCCGCCCAAGAAAACCGAAGCACAAACTCAAACAAAGAGAACTCTCACTACCTTCTTTTTCCTCAGATACTGTATTAAAGAGACTGATTTATTTTTAAACAAGGGGAACATAGTCTGCTGTCCCTTAGGGCCATGAAATGACTTTTATATTGTCCAAGCTGGTGGTAGTTATGGAACACATAGCACTGTAATTTCACATTGCATAAGAGGGACATATAAAGTTGTTGTTTCTGAGAATCAAACTTACCTACTATCACTATTTTCAGATTTTTATAGCATTAAATAAGCCTAAAACCTCGACAATCACTGAAGTCCAAAAACTGATACACGTTTAAGAGGGAGCTTTGTCAAAGAATTTTCTAACTTCTGATTCTGACTTGGCATCCGTAAATTTTAAAAGCATTCTTATAATTCAGTTTCACCACCCACATTTAGGATACATTTATAACCTAAGACATATCTTTGAAAAATGGATCGTTTTGTTGCTTTTTAAAATGGAATTTAAATAATTAGACTCCTCCAAATATCTTAATGTTTACACGTTTGACGGCCATAATATACATGTGCATTGTGGAGCATGACATACCAAAAATTGTTGTTTTAAATGTCATTACTGCCAGCCTAGAAGATAAAAAGCTGCAAAGCATAGCTAAATGTATGTTTTTGCCATGTAGCAGGCATTGGCTCCTATTCCTTTTTCTCAATACATAATAAAATAAATGTCTAAAAGCAAAATAAATAAACAAATAAAATGGAACTTAATATCACTCACTATGGTTTTAAAGTAAGAAATTTAAATTTACTTTTCATTCTAGAAAAATGTAACTGAAAATTTCCTTAAGGTGGTTAAATCTTAAAAACACAGTCAATAATGTTCCAGCTTAAGAAATAATAAGAATCTATGTTCAGCATTTTAACACAATGTGTTTAAAGTATACATAGTTTTCAACTCCAACAACAGTTTCAACTGTAATGACTTGATTCCATGATTTCTACTATAAATAAGACCTATTTTAACATAATGGTCAAGGTTTTCTAACTTCAATTATTGTTTCTTCTAAACCATAAGACTAGACCAAATATGGCAAGAAAACCTTGATTCACTTGTTACCAAATAGATTTACGTGTAGAATTCAAGTGGCTCAAAACCTATGAAACATGAGTCATTGTTTCAAGAAGGTCAGCCACGTACATCCTAGAGACAATTTCAGACCTGACACTCAGTCACCTTACACCTCACCTTCCCACTCTCAGGTCAGGGCTCAACAGCATCTCCTGGGGGCCCTTTAGAACAAGGTTGGGGGGCGGGGTAAGACAATCCCCTCTGTGGGAAAGCTGGCCCTGAGGCGCAGGGATGATGACTTAAAAAGGAGCTAGTACCCCACCTGCTGGCGAAACCAAGAGAAGGCCAGGAGAGTTGAACAAGCCTCACGTGGAAATATAATTACTTTGATGTTGGAAGAAAAAAAAGAGAGAGAGAGAGAGAAAGAGAGAGAGAGGAGAGCAGAAGTCACATACAATGTGTGATTAAATTTTTTTCCCCTACAGAATGTAATATTTTTAGAAGATATGAAAATGCTCATGCAAAAAATGTAATTATATTCAAAACCATCTCTTTTATGTGGATCTGGTTTACAAACATATATGCCCAGGGAAATCCTCTGATAAATAATACTGATCTCTCCTCTGCTCAAAGAGCTGCAAGAAATATTCCTGTGAAATCAACACAATCTTTGAAATGGAAGAAATATAGATAAATCCCTAACTCAGTTAGATAAACTGCTGTGGGACTATGTCTCCATCAGTCTGTTAAAGATCTATACCCCCAGGATTTATCTTCTCTTTCTGTCAAAAATTATCTCCTTTAGTCTTATATAAATCAATTCTGCTAACATCAGTATCTGATACTAACCTCAATGAAGATGAAAAACAGTTAAACAGTGGGCCCCAAATTACACTACAGTCTTTAATAAAGTGACTACGCTCTGTAATAAAATCCCTGCAAAAATAAAAGTATAGTAGGATTCGGTTTTCAATGAGCCCAAGCCACACTACTAAAACTAAAACAAACAAGGATAGCTATTATTTAAGCTTGCTCTTTGTGCCAAGCGTGGTTCTAAAGTGCTTTATAAGTATCACCTCATTTAAACCTCACCATCCTATTATTATACCAGTTTTACAGACGAGAAAACTGAGGCATCCAAAGGATAAGTACCTTGCCCAGATCTCACAGTTAGCGGTGGAGCTGGGATTAGAACCCAAGTCAGTGCTCCTAACTGTGCACTTTAATAACTGTCTTCCTGAGTGCGTACCACCTGTGAAACCCTGCCAGCCCCGGACAAATGCAAGGCAGGGCGCAAACGGACAAGGACCGCGTGTGCACTGTCCTCGGGAAGGTTTTCGAGGGCGATATGGAAGGGAGGGGGCGCCAGGCACTTGCTCAGCCCCCAAGGGGGAATTGAGGAGGGGCTTGGAGGGACTGCTTCTAGGGAGCTTGGTGAGGCCGAAGGCCTGGCAGGAGAAAAATGCTGTGAAGAAGGAAGGAGTCCTCTGGTGTCACATCATGGAGACAAAGAATCGCCATTGAGGGACTTCAAACCAGAAAATTACCAGATGTGCAGGTTGAAAAGGTAAGTGGGAGGAACTAGGCCTTGTTGGGTAAGAAAAAAATTAGAAGACGTTCCAGGTGAAGGGAAGGACAGACCAGTGCTTTAAAATGTATAGGTTCACACTTTCACAAGCTTTAACCAGGAGACCGGTACAGTAGCCCTGGCAGCAGCGGGCCCCCTCGCTCCCTCGGGGCTGAGCCGTGCGGTGGTGCCGTTCACGGAGCTGGAGAAGGCGGGGTGGGGTGGCCAAGCCGAGGAGTTTGCTTTGGGAGGCTGGGCCGCAGGTCCTGTGGGCCATCCAGGGTGCACGTGCAGAAGCCCCAGGAGATGCAGGTCTGGTGCTCCCGTCCTCTAACGGGGAGGCGCACGTGTAGGAGTCAGGGGCGCAGAAAGGGCAGGTGCAGCGAGGGCCACTGGGGTGCAGAGCTTGCCCCTGGGGAAAGCCGGGCATATGAGGAAAGGGTGAAGTTCTAAGGCAAGAGGTTCTGACAACATCAGACAGAATTCAGGATGTGGGTAGAAAAAAATTTCATTTTCATTTCCACTAACCTACCACTGAAATTTAGCCTATCCTTCCATTAGAAATGTAGGCCAAAAATCCACAGTAAAATTAGCCATTCCTGTGACTCCTCATTAATAGAATTAAAATATATTTTCATATCACATCGTGGTTATTGCAGATATCTCAAAGTATCAATTCATTCATCACTACTTTGAAATTACAGTAGTTACTAGACCTACCATTAGATATAGGTAAGTAATGCATTTTAATAAAGGGCATATATTGCACTATTACATATTTACTTAGTATGTTGATAACTTTGTCAGTATAATTGGTTTCTTTTATAATTCTATGCATTCTAATTTTATGCATTTAATTTTATGTGGTAAACATTATTCTGTAGAGTGATTCACTAGCTTCATTAGAATGTCAAAGAGGTCCCCGTGGCACACACACAAGAAAAGTAAGGAAGATCTGACTTAAAAGGGAGAAGAAAAAGCCACAGGTAGACACTTAAAAATGGCATTTCAAAAAGGGGGATCCTAGTATGAGATGAAGCCAGCATTCAAATCCAGGATGCAAACCCAGGACTTCTGATTTTGTGTTTTTCCCACCACCTGATCCACACCCTAAAATAATAAAAGTAGAATCCTTCATCTGTGTAAGTTAAGTGCTTTCCCGCTCATTAGCTCATTAGCTCATCACAGTAACCCCGAGTAGGAAAACGCAGGCAAACCAAACCTGCCTTGAACTCTGCAGAAGCTACCGTCAAAAAAGACACCACTTTCTGGGCCCCAGCACTGTGCCAGCCCGGGGTAGATGGTGGCATCTGTCACCCCACTCTATGGAGCTGTGGTCACGGGCACAGAACAGTGCAATGAAGAGCCTCTCCCTCATACCACACCAGCTAGAACCCGACCGGGAGAGGAAGGCACGGTGGGTGCAGAAGCAGATGACCGAGTCGTGCTTCTCCTGAGGCTTCCATTTCCGGGCAAGGCTAACAATTTAATTTGTTTCTTTGCTCAAAGCTCCTTTATTTAGTTCTGATTGGTGATCCAGGGTGAATGACAAGATTTACACTATTTCAGCTGTTTAATTTTCCATTGGCTACAACCAAAACAGAAGCCTTTACTTAAACGATTAGTTCGAAATTAGATGGATGAGCGGAAACAATGGGCTCTCTGTCCTCTCCTCTCTGTGCCCACCAACTGGCATTCATTATTTAATCTGTGACGCGTGTTGCCAGGGCTGCAGTAATGACAACGCGCTCATTGTCTTCACGTCTATTCCCTATTCTGGGACATCTGTCATGGCTCCTGTCTATATTTCATTTTATTTTGCTTCTCTTACTTTTACATGGTCATTTTCTTAATTACTACAAATTGCTTTGAAATCTATTCTAATCTTCTAAAATGTCACAACATTTTGTAACTTAATAATAAAAAAACCTAAGGTACATGCGCTGGCAGCCTTTTAGGTTACTTTAATTTTACACAAAACTGTATAATTTCAAATAAATTTTATCTCAAAGTTGACTAGGCAACCAATCTTTTTTAATAACCTGATCAGTTCACAGACTACCTTGGCCTTGCCCATAGAATGCAAGCCTTCTTTTTATACAGTAATGAGAACGTGGCTTTCTATGACGACTCTGACACAATACAGTATATTTTGCTGAAAAACAAGCTATTTCTTAATATGCATGTTAAATGTAAGTTATTATGTTCATCGATGGATTTTGCTTTCCCCTATTCTTTTCTTTCTTTCTTTTTTTTCAATAGGGAGCCATAGTATACATTTGTCATTCGCCTTCTAGTCGGTCACCTAAAAAGTAGAGTGAGAATTCTTGTGGGTAAAAAGAGAGCTCAAAATTGGTTTGCGGGCCCCAGCAACAGAAGAGCTGGCCCTCCTGCCACTGCCTGGCTCTGGATACAGCGCATGCGCCCACTGCACACCAGGCAGCGGCAACACCCGGGGCCATCTGCACTGTCGGGCAAGAGGGGACTCAACCTGGCAGCAATGAGACTTTGATAATTCACCTTCTTTCCTAATTGCCCAGAAGCACTTCCTTCCTTGCTTACCCAATCTGTGTAAGGAAGGGCTTCCTGTTGCCCTGGCTGGTCAGCCTGCAGCCACTTGCTTTAGTTCCTACTCTGTTTTCTTTGCATCGCTCTCAAACTGCCTTCTTGCGAGACCTCTCATTCCAGCCAAACTGGTTCATTTAATTTTTCAAACTGATTGGCTCATCCTGCCCTTTGGGTTTGTGCCCTAATCCCCAGTGGTGCCCTTCCCCCCAACCCCCCCCCACAGCAAAGAGTTCAAATCCCCCCAACTTAAAAGAAATCACTGAACACCTACAGCGATTATAATCAGCAGCAGCAAATTCATCAGACAACTAACCAGGCCTTGTGGCTTTTTTTCTATTTTGTCTGGATTGGTTATGGAATTTAACTTTTCATGTACTTATATCTGCTTCTTCCAACCTAGTTATCAATAACTATGGGTCACTAATTATATCTCTAAATCAATCATTGTAAAAAGCATGTAACAGACAGATTCCACCTTACATATATATATGTATGTTTTTTGATTGACTATAAGAGATTTAAATCATTTATATTACTTAATGATAATTATAACAGCAACACTATTGCCATAATATCTTATTATACCCAACATCTTAGGTGACATTCATATCTGCTCTATGAGGTAAATGACATTATTTTCCCCATTTCTCAAATGATGAAAATGTAGCCAGGAAGTTTAAATTGCCCAAGGTCATTCATTCAGACAATATTTATTTATTGAGCATCTACTATGTGACAGGCATGGCTATCAGTATTAATGATGCAAAGCAGACAGTCCCTATCTTCAGGGACCTTATATTCTATTAGAGGAGATGAACTATCAAAAATTAAAACAAATAAATATAAAACCAGATAATGCTAAGTGTTGTGAAGAAACCCCAAGCAGAGCAAAGGCCTGGAGAGTGATGGGGAGGGGGAGGTGACACACTCCTTAGACAGGGTGGCCAGAGAGGCCTTTCTGGGCAGATGACACTTCAGCAGAGACCTGAATGAAGTAAGGTAGCAAGCCATATAATTATCTGGGGAAAAGGTTCCAGGCAGAAGAAACACAAACTACAAAGGCCCAGAGGCCTAAACAAACTTGACGTGTTCAAGAACAAGAAAAAGGCCAGTGTAGTCAGAGTGTTGTGAAAGAAAGGGCAACAGTAGAGGATGTAGTAAGAGAGGACAGGGAGGTCTGATCTTGTAAGGCTTTGTAAACCATTGCCCCATTTTTTTCCCCTAAATATAATGGGAAGGCCCTAGAAGGTTTTAGGCAGGGGAGTGAAACAGTGTGACATTTTATAAGATTACTCAGTTGGGTAGGTAAAGAATAGACAGAGAGAAAGCAGACTGCTTAGGAGAACACCGCAGTAGTCCGGGGGAGATGATGATGGCAGTCAGATCTCAGATAGTCCATCAAGATAAAGCGAACAGGATTTTCTAATGGGGGTTGTGATGATGAGCATAAAAGAAAAAGAGGTATCAAGAAAGGCTCTAAGATTAGTGTGTGAGCAACAGGGGGAAAAGTCCAGTTACTGAGCTGAGGAGCATGGTGGGTGTCGGGAGTGAGGAGAAGCAGTAAGCGTTAGGGGCAAATCAAGAACACATTTTGGGGGGGTTACGTTTGAGAGAACTTTGAGATAACCAAACGAAGAGCAGTAGGAAGTTGGATATTTAAGTCTGGGTTTTGGGTACATAAGTCTGAGATTTAGGACTGGGATACAAAATTGGGGGTCAGATGGCTTTAAACATGGTAGTTGGCTTTATATAACACATTTTCACCACAAAACTGACTGATGGTGGATAAAGGAGAGATGTCTGAGGACTGAGGCTCAGGGCTCTCCAACATTTGAATATAGGGAAGAAAAGAAGGATCCAGTAAAGGAGGCCAAAAAAGAGCTGCCAATGAGGTAGGAGGAAAGCCAGGAGAGTGTGGTGAGACAGAAGCCAGTTGAACAAAGTGCTTCAAGGAGAGAGTGATCAGTTATGTCAAAGGAGCTGAGAGGTGCAGAAAGAGGAAGACTGAGAACTGACTGCTGGATACAGAAACATGGAGGTTGCTAGTGACCTAACGCGTGGGTTCAGGGGAATCGTAGACACAAATGCCTAAAAAAATGGATTCGAATAAGAATGTGACTACAACACATTGCTGACAGAAATTAAAGACCTAAGTAAGTGTATATACCATGTTCACGGACTAAAAGACTATTGTTAAATTGTCTGTTCTCCACAAATTTCTCTATAGATTCAACACAATCTCAATTATTATCTCACTGAGCTTTTTTGTAGAAATTAACAAGCTCATTCTAAAATGTGTATAGAAATACAAAGAACTTAGAATATCAAAAGCAATCATAAAAAATAAAACCAAAGTTGAAGGACTTACAGTACCTCAGTTCAAGACTTCATAGTAAGTCTACAGTAATCAAGACAGGGTGGTACTGGTATAGGATCAACAAATAGATCAATGGGACAGAATAGAGAGCTCAGAAATAGATCTACACTTATACATTTATTTGATTTTCACAAAGGTGACAGAGAAACCCGATAGAGAAAGAAAAGGCTTTTCAACAAGCGTTGCTAAAACAATTAAATATCTGTATGGTAAAAAAAAATAAATCTCAACCCTGGCCTCATGTCATACACAAAAATCAATTGAGATAAATCATAGACATAAATGTAAAAGCTAACACTATAAAGCTTTTAAATATGGTACAGAAAGCAATAGAGGAAAATTAGACTTAATCGAAATTAAAAATTTCTGCTCAGCTGGGCATAATGGCTCACACCTGTAATTCTAGCACACTGGGAGGCTAAGGTGGAAGAATCACTTAAGGCCAGAGTTCGAGACCAGCCTGGGCAAGAATGAGATGCCATCTCTACAAAAAAAATAGAAAAATTAACCAGGCATGGTGGTGCATGACTAGTCCCAGCTACTCGGGGGGCTGAGGCAGGAGGATCGTTGAGCTTAGAAGTTTGAGGTTGCTGTGAGATACGATGACGCCACTGTACTCTAGACAGAGCAAGACCCTGTCTCAAAAAAAAAAAAAAAATTCTACTCACGAAAAGACACCATTAAAAAAATTGAATACGTAAGCCACAGCCTAGGAGAAAATATATGCAAATTTTATATCTGACAAAGGACTAGGCTATATCATGAATGCCTACAATTCAGCAAAAAGTAAGCAAAAGATTTGACTGGACAGTCCACAAAGGATGATAAACTAGTGATCAATGAGCACCTAAAAAAGTGCTCAGTGTTACTATTCATGAGGGAAATTAAAATAAAAAACAAAATGAGATACTTCTACATCCCCGCCAGAATGGGTAAGCATTAAAAAGACTGTCAAACCTAAATTCTGGCAAGGATGCAGAACAAGCTCAACTCTCACATACTGTTGGTTGGAGTGTAAAACTACAAACATTTTTTAAAAAGTTCTAACAGTTTCTTATAAAACTAAACACACACCTACCCTATGATCTAGTAATTTCATCCCTTAAGTATTTACCAAGAGAAAAGAAAACATATCCACAAAAAGACTTTTGTGCTTGTTCATAGAAAGTTTATTTATAATAGCCAAAACCTGGAAACAACCCAGGTATCCATGAATAGAAAAATGATGTATAGTTAACAGTGAAATAATACTCAGCAATAGAAAGGAATGAATTACTGATACACATGATATGAATGAATCTCAAAAACATGCTGAGTGAAAGAAGCCTACACAAAAGAGTACATACTTATGATTCAATTTTGATAAACTTCTAGAAAGGCAAAAATAATATATGGTGGGAAAAAGTCAAAACGGTGATTGCCTCTGGCAGGGCATGGGAGAGTGGGCTGGAGATTGATTGGGAAGGGCAGGAGGGAACTTTCCATAGCAACAGTTGTGTTCTGTACCTTGACCAGGGTTTGGACGGCAGAAGTGGTACATGCATTTGGCAGAATTCAGTGATACACTTAAGACTTGTGCTTTCCAATGTGTATAAATTTTACTTCAAAAGAGAACTATAAACAAATATTGAACCAAATTAATAATTGCACACTGAAATGTTTAGGAGTGTGCTAATGCCTGCAACTTACTCCAAGATGAATCTAAAACATAAGATGGGCTGATGAAAGGATGGAGGGGTGAAAGGATGACAAGAAGTGTGTCCAAGCAATAAAGCAAAACGTTAATTATAAAATCCAGGTGGTGGTTTGTGGGTGTTCACTTTGAAACTCTTTCAATTTTCCTGCATGTTTGAAATGTTCCTAACTAGATGCTGTTGGGGGAGAGTGTACGGAAAGGAATCAGAGACAGTGAGAACCAGAGATATGAGGCAAATCTAGGAGGAGATGAAAGATTAAGGGGGGGAATTTTTAAAGAGGGAAGATATAAAATGTCTGAAAAACAAGAAGGATCCAGTAAAAAGAGGAACCTTAATAAAGCTAGTGGACAGAAACTGAGGAAGCAGAGTCCTAAACAGGCAAGGGCAGCAGATCGGGTGCATTGGGGTGGGACGGACTCAACCAGGGAACACACAGTTCGTCCGCGGTAAAGAGCAGGCGGTGGGAACAGAGAGATGGGTGGATGTGGGAGCATTTGGTGGTGGGGAGATGAGGTAGTTTTCTCGATTTCTTCTAGTTTCCCACTGAAATAAGCAGCAATATCTGTAGCTGAGAGTCTGGGAGGGGATGTCAAAGGTTTGAAAGAGGGAAAAGTGTCACCAGGGAGAGTGAGAGACTGAGTTTACCATGGGACGTGGTAGGGTTGCCAAAGAGTGCGAGCGTCAGTAGAGGCGGAGATGGTAGAGTGATCGATTTAATGTCATCAGAATTGTGTGTGTGTGTGTGTGCGTTCCAGGCATGCTTAGCTATTTGGGGGAATGTGTACAGTTACACCTGTATAACCCTGACTTTAACCAGGAATGGGGGTCGCAGGAGAGCAGGATAGAAAGAGGAGAGAGGCAAACAGAGGGATCACAAGGGACCATGAATACAAGGTGAGTAAAGGGGAAAGTCAGGCTCCACGGGGCGTTGATGGGAAGGAAAAAGCTGGCAGAGTCAAACGATTGGAGGCAAAATTGTTGATGTGGGGATGTTAGAGAAGGAAGAGAAAAGTTAGTGGATGATAAAGATGGGATTTGAACCCAGATGTCTGACCCCTAAGTCCACCCTCTTAACTGTGACACTAGCCAGCATTTTCAGGACTTCCAGCCTCTATAATTCTCTGTGTTTGGACAATTCGTGTACAATTTGGCCTTTTCAAGACCCCAGGGCATTATCTGCCTTCGTGTCCTTAAAAATAATTTCTATAGAAGCGATTTTTTTTCATGGAATGGCAAATATAAGACATAAAGAGCTAGTGTGATTTTTCACATATCTCAACAAATTGGCTACAAGAGAAAAATTTATCCTCTTATTTCAGCACATCTCTTTGTATCTTATATTTCTGACTCCTAAAGAGAACATGTTGCTGCTTGGAACAAAAGAAATAATCACATTTAGAGGATCCGAGAAAAACTAGACTCAAAATACTATTTCAAGAGAATTTATTTAAAAAAAAAACATTTAAGCACTAAGACACCTTACTGTCAGAAAGAAAAAAAAAAAAAAGACACAGCACTCTTTCAGGCATCCAGAATTTTTGAAGGACTGCTAATTTAGTTAAGAAATCGTTTTAAGGTACCGCACTTTCAATGGCGTTTAAGCACTCAGGAAGAGTCCAGAGCACATCTTCCACTATTAAAGTCCAGTCCCTAACTATTCGCCACCACGCGCATCATATCCCAAAGGAATTACCCCCTTTTCCTCCTAAAGACCCACTTGTCTCACTTGGGGGCTTTTGTTCTTGCTGCTCCCTCCCCTAGGATATCCCCCCAGCCCCCACCCCACTGCACGGTCTCTGTCCACAGACAACCTATTTTCCTTCAGGCTCCAGCTCAAACACAGACGGCAAGCCAGTGACTACACTCCTCCGGAACCACCAAACCTCTTTACCTGTGACATGTAAGACGTCTACAACCTCGTATCTGGCATGGTACCTACTAGAAATCTATAGAATGTCCTCCCCTAGAGATAATCATCTAATAATTTGAATCTGAAACTCCATATGATTTATCTTTGTACCGGATGCCTCACAAAGTGCCTGGCATATTACAGTCAGTAAACAGCTGTTGACAATACAAGCACATATTTTAGAGGGAATCACAAGGAAAAATTAAATGCAATTGTTAGGTGCACCTATATTAAGCTCAGTTTTGTGTCTAATACTAAGGACCTCCTATAGAGGTCCAGATTTTATGATTGTGGGATATTGACAAATTATCTTTCAGAAGAACACTTACCCCAATTTAAATGCTCATGCTAAGATTGGAAGAGAGCCTAGATGCTAGCAATTCATGTTTGTATCTTACCTCGATAGCAGTACTGTCCAACAGAATACAGTCTGAGTTACAAATGTGAGCTGCATATGTAATTTTAAATATTCCAGTGGCCATACTAAAAAGTAAAATGAAACAGGTGAAAATAGTTTTAGTGATATTTTAACCTAATCTATCCAAAATACTATGTAATTTCAACATGTGACCTATATAAAAACTACTAATGAGATATTTTACATTTCTTTTGTGCCAAGTCTTAGAAATCCAGTGTGTATTTTACACTCAGAGCACATTTTGAGTGCTCCATAGCCTCCTGTGGCTAGTGGACCTCACAGGTCTAGAATGTCTTTTAGGGCAGAGGCTGCTTCTTTCAGCCCTACACTCCCAATGGTGATTTACCCATTAAATGAAATTAAATGCAACAAGCATGTGAAAACAAGAGTGTCAAAGCACTAAGCACAGTGTTCACCACATACAAAGGGTGCATCAACTGCCAGCTTCTTTCCCTTTATGTACAGCAGGCACTCAATAAATGCTTCTGGGATTGAATTTCCAAGTTGGAAATGATACCTTAGGATTAAGACCACCAGCCTCCCTTTATTCTGTTCTGTTCTCTCCAAGCCATCTTGTGACCTTAATGTAGTTTTATGGCAGATTTTCCTGGTAAAAGAATATTTTACCACCAATAAATGATCCCAGAGACTATTCAGAAATTATAATTTCTGAGGACAAATAAAATGTTATCCCGGTTATTAACAATCCCCAGTGAATTTGATTTTAAGCAAATGTATAGGGTTCATTCATCCCTGGCTGAATTAAGAAAAGTAAATTTCTGAGTCTACAAAGCTGAAGAAAAGACCCAGTAAGCTTGTCTTTCTGAACTAAGGAGCAGCCAACCACCCCTGAGTCCATCTGGAAATGTCTGGTCAGACCAATTCTACATCACAGAATCCTGTCTACCCAGAGTTGGGAGTAAATGCAGCATCTGAGCCGCCTAAGCAGTTACTTGCATATCCAAAGTATTAACATTAAAATCAGTTAATTGGATTAGAATTATTCTAATCTCAAGGAATTACAACAGGATAAAGAATTAGCAACACTAAAAATATTTTTAACATAATTGAATATTATTTGAGGATTCAAACAGCATTTCGGAATTTCTTACACCTCAAGGCAACATTATAATCCTAAATGTGCACAGGATGACCATAAAATTTGTAATTTGAGCTTCCATGTTGTTTGAGCTTTGTGTTGTCTGATTATTCATTCAAATTACAAATCAACAAGTCTTCACATATACCATATATAATAGAAATAATCAAATATCTCAACCTGACAAAATTTGAACTTGAATAGGTAACATGAGAATTCCCGTACAATTTTTATCTCTCATGCAAACACTATCCAATCAAATATATCTTTCAATACATGCAATGCCTCATAGTTATGCCTCATGCTAACTAACTCCCTTCATTGATAGGTTATCATCGCTCTAAACCTTCCAGCGTCTGTCCACTCATTCCTTGTTAGATGCCGTGTACCTTTACTCAATTCATCCACTCGGCCATTCATTAAACAATATTATTGAGTGCACGTCTCTTCAGCAGAATGCTAGGCACCCAGCGTACAACAGAGAGTAAAATAGACATGGTCACTGCCCTGGGGAAGCTTACAGCTGAACTCTCTTGGCAATTAGTACTGCCCATTCTGCTTTTCCACCTCTGGCCTCCTCTGAGACTCCGAGGCTGCATGCCTGTGAGAAGTACCCATAACAGGGACCTGGCCAGGGTTTTGCTGACGTCCATAGGACATGATCATCTGTCTTCAACACAGGCCTACTTTCTAGATCAGTTATGCTGGATTAGACTATCTGTCCTGACTATTTTCCCCCTTCTTTTTTGAGATCAAATTCCTTTCCCTTGGCAATTTCTTCATTTTTTTTTTCATCAGATAAATACCTGGGTGCCCCCAAGTGGCTGATGCTTCTCTTACACTGCAAGAGCTGGTTGTACAGGTTGTACAAAATACAGTATCCAAGAAAAACCTCATGACCATATTATTAACCTAAGAGAAAATGTTATGGATTTATGCACCACCAGGAAAAGAATCTACAATATATTTGCATATGTTTTAACTCATTTAGATGTCTCCATCCCCAGAAAATAAAATTAAGGCTTTTTTCCCTTGTCAGTGTTCATATGTGGTGTGTATATGTGTGTTTTGGCAGGAGGATGGTACAAACAAGGAAGGCTGATACAAGTTAAAGGTCAGACACCTCCTATGGAGGAGCAAGTATGTTATCCCTTGATTCTTATTTGGGAAAAGAAAATATTTTTTCCCTGATAACTTAATGAAATTTAGATAATACTAGAACCAACTTGTTTTTTTTTAAAAAAATAAAAAGGAAGGAAAACATTTTTAAAAAGCTATTACAATTGTCAGCCTCAAGAACAAAATGGACCTTCATGTTTGTGAGTATATCTGCATTTTCTTTTTGTACAGACTGAAGGAGGATTTGAGGGCCTGTGAACTGATGAGAAGGGTGATAGAGTGAGACACGGCATTATCAGTTTACCAAGTGCTGAGAAAAACAGGCCAGGTTCAGAGGGTAACAACAGCAACAGGTGGGAGGGATGAATTTTTCCTAAATACACAGGATTCCTGGATCACTCATATAACTGAATCCACTCAGTATTTCAGTAAACCAAGCAGTTTGCCTCTGGCTTGCTAACTGCCTCTCTATTACCTTCCCAAACAAAACCCAAAACCAACAGACAATACAACAACAACAAAAAAAAAACCACACAAAATAACAAATTTTTATTATGCATTTGTTGAATTGTTCTAAAAACTGTCCCAGGAAAGTACTATCGAGATGATGACGAAACTCAGTTTATTCCTGGACAAAAGCATTCCAACACATCTGCCTGTGGTTCTACACATTTATAAAAATACACCACTGTCAGAGATGGCTTAAGAAGACAAAGAAGAGCGGTTATTAAGTTCTATCTATATTAGTACTTTGACTGCCAACTTTGCTGATTTGTTTGCACTTATATTCTCTGCTGTCATTAGAGGGGTTAGTTTGAAGGAGTTAATGAAACTGTTTATTTGAACTTTATTCCTTTACTCCAATATCTACTGAATACCTACCATGTGCAATGCACTCTGCTAGGCACTGAGGATTCAAGAATGAATAAGACAGACACTGTCCTCAAAAAGCTGGCAAATCCATGGAGGAGGCAGTCTGCACAGCCCAAGCAACAAAAGTACACTGTGCACAAACAGAGCTGTGCAAACGTGGAGGGGAACAGAGATGATTCAGCACACAGGGAAAACAGCGGTCAGGGCAGACTCCACCAAGGTATGGGATGTTTCTAACCATAAGCAGAGAGGGAGGAAGGGCATCCTATTCTAAGACCCCTAAGCAAGAGAGCACATGGCATGTTCTGGCACTGAAAACTCTGCAGAGAGACAGAGACAGAGATAGAGATAGAGACAGAGATAGAGATAGAGATGGGGGGAGGATGTGTTTATGTATATTGGGAGGCTGAAAATAAGGTTAAAAATTGCATGTCAGCCACATTGAGAAGGGGCTTGAAGGCCATCCTAGGTAGTCTTAGATCCAATCTTAGATGGTGGGGAGCATAGAAGGATTTAAGCTGTAGAATAGTATAACCTGACCTGTGTTTCAGAAAGATCGCGCAGCAAAGCTGGAGGTACAGAAGCAGCGGCGTTGCTGAGGCGAGCGCCCACCTGAGCAGCGGCCACAGCAGCAATGAATAGAAGGCAGTGAGGAAAGATTCAGTAACCGGCCTAGCAGCGGGTGGGGGGCGGGGCAGGGAGGCAGGAAGGTCAAAGACCACATTTCTTACTTAAGCAAGGAGGTGTTGGCCAGATGTGTGGAAAGCCAAAGGGGGCGTGTGTCACGGTGCCAACCTCGAGAGGATGGGGGTGGGCAGTGGAGTAGCTGGACACTGAGACAAGACCATGGCGTTGGCTAATTCCGAGCCCATGGGGGTCTTCCTGGGGAAGTTTCAAGGGGACTAGAGGAGGGAGGAAGAGAGCTCGACATACACGAGGAGACTGCAGCCCCTGGAACCTCTTTCAAACAGGCTGGCCAAAAAAGGAAGGAAAGCCAGAGGAGGTCTGGGCGTTGGGAGAGACTGGGGCATTCTGCAAGCCGAAGGGAACTATTTAAGAGTGGTTAAATGGCTTCATGTCTGAAAGTGGGAGGGTCCCACAGGAAGTCCCATAAAAGAAAGAAAAACATATAGAAGCACTTTCAAGAGGTCTGAGACAGAGAAGACAAAGGGCAGATGGAAATGTTTGGAGGCTAAAGGGATGCTGAGGGGCTCACTCTGTGGCTTGTTTTCTTGCAGAAGAGAGAAACAAGGTTGAGAGAGAGGGAATAAGATGAGAGAGAGAGAGGGAGAGAGGTGCGGAAGTTTATTTGCTGCCTTCTGTGTGCCAGGTATGTTTCTAGACTCTGCAAACACAGAAGTGAACAGACAACCGCTTTGCTCCCGTGAAGCTTGCATTCTAATTGAGGCTGGAAATCATCCATTTTAAACTGGGCCAGTGAGCACATTCTCTGCTATTTTCAGCTGCATACTGAGGTTTAGGAACCGAAAAGGTAATATGGATTCAACTTTCAGTGTGCTGTTTTGCAATGAGGAAACCAGACTCACCCAATATCCTCCACAAATAAATAAACACCTAAAGATCTGGAGTACTTATCATAAAAATTAATTACTACTTGCATAAGGGAACCTTATATAAACAATTCTATAATTTGTACCTTTTCTAGAACCCTCATTCATGCAGGCAACAATGTGCCAGGCGTTGTGCTAGACATTGTAGTTGAGAGAGTGCAGCAAACAAAACAAAATATCTCCTCTCATGGGGCTTTCATTTTAATGGAGTTGGTGGGAGAAGGGGAGCTGCAATAACAAAACATATAAATATACATATCAGAGCTCAGAAAACACAGAAAGTAGAGCAAAATGATGCAGCAGGACAGGATCCCACTTCAGATACGTGGTCAAAGGAGGTGATACCGAAGTGGAGAGCTGCAGGTACTGAAGATGCAAACTGCGCGGCAGTTGGAACCCTTCAGTTCATGTGTCACTGTACTGCAGTGACATCCACGGCACTTCTGAGAATCCACGTCCACTTCCAGAGCTTAGCAATGTCGCCCATTATCTGCTATAAAAGCAACCCCCAAGAAAACCTGGGTCTCTCACAGAATGTTCAGATGTGTTCTCGGCATCTCTTTTACCAATGCAGTCATTTACCTCCTCCAAATCCACAGATACGGGATCCTGGTGCACTGTGCGCTAACTCCAGGTGGCTTCGTGCCTCCTGAGTATACAGTCAAGGTGGCATTATAAAGGCCAAAACAGCTTTACCAATCTCTCCACACACCTGATGGCAAGGTTTCTGAGAAAGTCTTGCTTGACTTGGGACTGCTAGTGCCTGGCACAGAATAAAGGCCCAATAAATACATGCTGAACAAACAAAAAAAAGCCCTGGGCCGGGCGCAGTGGCTCACGCCTGTAATCCTAGCTCTCTAGGAGGCCGAGGAGGGCGAATTGTTTGAGCTCAGGAGTTCGAAACCAGCCTGAGCAAGAGCAAGACCCCGTCTCTACTAAAATTGGAAAGAAATTAATCGGACAACTAAAAATATAGAGAAAAAATTAGTCGGGCATGGTGGCGCATGCCTGTAGTCCCAGGTACTCGGGAGGCTGAGGCAGGAGGATTGCTTGAGCCCAGGAGTTTGAGGTTGCTGTGAGCTAGGCTGATGCCACGGCACTCACTCTAGCCCGGGAAACAGAGTTAGAGTCTGTCTAAAAAAAAAAAAAAAAAAGCCCTGATTGTGAATTACATCTGAAGGAAGAATATACTTAAACGTGGTTTAAAATCCTGTAACAAAGGCACTATATGTAGTCTCCTCTCCAAATGTTTCCAACGCTACCCTTACCAAAAGTCACCAATTTCTGTTTTCAAGTGAATTTAAATCTGAGACAACAGGATTGAGTTTTTCAAATTCTTCACTTGTCTAAAAACACCCACATGCATATTTAACATAAAAGAATGTAGAAGTCCTACAATTAGGTAGTGGTGATCAATTTTTTGAATGTACTAAAATCCAATGAATTGTACACTCTAAAACAGCAAACTTTATGGTATGTGAATTATATCTCAATAAAACTATAATTATTTTTTAAAAAAGACTACAGAGATCTCTTTCAATAAAACATTAATGAGCGTTGGAGTCTCATCAGTAAAAACAGATTTGCAATGCTACTGGTTCTTGCTTTAATTATGGAAGTTATTATTGGCTTAATAAAGAAAGAAAAGGTCCATTAGTATTTCTGTATCCAGAAGACAAAAAAGATACAAATGAGAAAAAAAATTGTGCTATTAAAATCTTGGACATCTTTCCATTAGTTTTAGAAGCAGATTTTAAGCACTTTTAATTGTGATGAGTTCACAATGGCTGCTGATCCTCAAAACTCTCCAATTACATAATGAAAACACTAAAAATAAAGTCTTAACTACCTATGATAAACGGAGGAGAACAAAGCAGAAAAATAAATAAGATGCACAATTAATACGAGATCCTCATCTTAGCCAATAATGATAGCATCATCCACTTCTGCCAGATATCAGAATGAAGAAATACTGGCTTGTTTCTACCTACGTCTCTCTCTGCATGACGACTAAACAATAGTGTGTGATGAGTCGACTAGGCTGGGCTGAACTACATTGCCCAGAATTCCCTTTCTTGTGTGTTTCCAGTTGGGTCAACTACAAGGGCTATGTTCTCCTGAGAGCTGCAGAAAAGAAGGGAGGCAGCACACACACACCTTGTCCTAGTTATTCCATCAAATACTAATCCAGTGCTGCTGTGAAAGGATTCTGCAGATGTAAGGTATCTAATCGGCTGGCTTTAATTAGTCAAAAGGGAGATTACCCCGAGTAGGACTGTTGAAATCAGGTGAAAGTCCTTTAAACGAGAGCTTATGCCCTCCCTGAATTCAGACACTCCAAGCTTCAGCTCCTACTCTTGGGGTTCCAGCGTGCTCGTGGTTTTCTGGCCTGACTGCTCGCCCTGTGGATTCCAGGCTCTTAGCCAGCTCTGCAACTGAGTAAGCCAATTCCTGGTAATAAATCCCTTAATACACATAACCTACTAATTCTGCCTTTCTCGTAAACCCTCACTGATTCATGATGTTACAGTTAGTGCTGTTGGGAGGACACAGAGGAAGTCCTCTTAGCCTGGAATCATCCAGAAAGACACTAAAGAATCTCACTCTAGCACTAGCTCTCTCCAAATCTCTTGCAATAATGGCCAAGAAAAGAGAAGATAGTTACTTTTTTCAAAAAAATGAAATTTATTATAATTTAGAGATGTGGAATGAAGTAAATACACCTGCAGTGAGGTGTGGCTAGGTGACTAAACTCTGGCCAAGGAGATGCAAGTGGGAGTGTTGGAATTATGAGGCAGGTCCCACAAAGGGAGGTGGCACACCCTTCTTCCCCTCTTCCTCCATTCTCTGCCGGTAATGTAAACACAGCATCGGCAGCTGTGGCAGCCATCTCAGGCGAGGGCCACACCCTGGAGATGGCAGATTGGAGAGTCACAGAGAGGCTAATGATTCCTGGGGCCACAATGCCAGCTCTCAACTGACTTCTGGATTGTTTTTACATGAGAAATAAAGCCACTCTCTGGGAGTCTCTCACACTTGTATCAATAGCAAAACAGAATTTCTAACTGATGTAAGAATCATTCTATTTTCCTATTCCCTTAGCAGTAGACTTCTACATCTAAGTTGTTACATTATCAGGAATAGCTATATTTAATTTCACTGTTTTGTGCATGGGGACACATTAAGTGTTTAAAAGTATTACAGGAGACAAACAGCCACAAAGCCCATCCTTATTTCTCCATGCTTCTGTACTTTGACAAAAGGATATGAGAACAGTTTTCACAGTCTGCAATAAATGTCTTCATAAAGCCACGAACTTTAATTCCCATGGAATAGAATTTTGTATGGCAAGCCTGTGGTTACATCCAAACCCACTTATTCGACAGATTTGTGCTGTAAAAAAAAAAAAGCTCACTATCTTTTTAGATAGGCTGTGTCGTTTCATGTTGGAGTCATCTAATTTTACCCAAACCTACAACCCTTGAACATGTCTGGGATATATTTTTTGCTGAATGCAAACGGCTTGGTCATTTTAAAACCTGTAATTCAGTTCAGCAGCACTGGGCTTTCTGGGTGCTTGTGAACATAACCACCAAGAGTGACACACGCTTTTGGCAGCAACCTTGCCAGCTTGAGCTCTATTGTGTCTCTGTATCACAGTGAAAAACTGCCTGACACATGAGGCAGCTGACAAGTGTGGGGGGAAAAATATCAGCCCGTGACCAAGGGGAAACTGAAATGATTCAAATGGAAAACACAGTGAGAAATATCAACCAGGAAAAAGCTGACATTTCCTGTACCTTCAGTCTCAGGTCAGCTTGTTTTCTCCTCACATTGACTGTGAAAGGCTGGATCCAGGTACTGACTTGGTACAAAAGTGTCGGATGTCTTTCTGACCCTGGGCCATTTATGATACTGCTAAGTCTTTTAACTCCTTGTTTTAGAGGGAGGAAGGGAGGTGAGGTTAACATAATCATAACCCTGAGTAGATAAACTTGGGAAACTGTGAGCATAAACACAATGGGTCAAACCGGTCTCAGCAAGAGCTACACTGCAATCAATCCTTGTGCCTCGGCCCCTTTGTGCCATTTCCTTCCTTTCGGAGTTTCCTGAACATTCCTCTCTGGTTCCGAGCTCCTTTTCTCAGCACCATCCCTTGAACCCTGGTGTTCCTTGGGGTTCTGAGCTCTACCTAGTCTACCTGCCAACTAAGTTTCTTCTCATTCTACATCCTCCTGGGGACGGGAGTCTCATATCTATTAATCGACTCTGCTATTCTCAATGCCACCATTCCTTTCTTCTCTTTCTCCCGAATGCCCAGGACCACTGAACTGTCCCACAGGCACCTATTTTATCAAGTGCAGATCTGAACATGATCAAGCTTCTTCACCTCACCTCCCACTTCCATCCTCTTCCCTGTCCCACAGCCACATATGTCCCGACCTCCATATTCTGTACTTCGTTACTGGCCCTGCCATGCTCCCGGGCCACTTCCATCATTTCATCTACTCCCCTTTATTTCATCTACTAAGAGTAGTGGAGGCTGGATGGCTCCGAAATGAGATTCTTACATTCTGGGAGTGCAGATGGAAGAGGGGGCTCCTGCCTTCAGGCATTCAACTGCACCCGCTAAGCAAGGGGCACGGGGGCTTTCAGGCAGAAAAGTCTTTCTGAGCTTCCAGGGGGCACGCTAGGAGAGGGAAGAGGGGCTGCTTTCCTGCCCAGCCCCAGAATGGCTGAGGCCACTGCAGCCAGTTGCTGCAGGAAAAAGTGGAGAGGGCTGTCTTTCCCCTTGCCTCTGTGAGTCATGGAAAAACAGTTTCAGCAACTTCAGGCTCCTGGTGACAAAGAAAGCCAGAGACATTTCTGTAGGGCACACAGCAAGTCCCAGCATCCAGAGTCACAACCTTGGGAAAACAAGGCCTAGCACATGACTTCCTTGGCACAAATCCCATTCTCCAGGAGGACACTAGCTACGGCTGGGCTGAGGTCTCACCCACAAAGCCTTTTGGTCCACAGTCATCAATAAGGAAGCCAAAGCAAAAGACCGCCAAGGGAGCTGGGCTCTGAAAACACATGTGAGATATCCCCAAGATATCACCAAGGATACCTGGAGAAGACTTTCATTAAAGGTCCTACATATCCACGTGGGGACACAAACCAGTGAAAGTTGTAGGATCTCGATTAACCTGACTTCATTTGCACTCTCATGCTGGCAGGGTCTGAAGACATTTCTTACATCTGTCTCCTATTTTCGGCCCTACTATAGCTCTAACTCGATTACTCTTTCCCCACTTCAAAATATTTCTACGGATTGCTACCAAAGGAACCTTCTAAAAATATAACTCCAGTGGTGTCCTGGGTTGGCTCGTACAGGCTCCTGAGAGCTGATTGGTGAGTCAGTTGTTAAATGTAGAAATTATTAAAAGTTAAATCATATAAGCTTACATGAAATAAATTATACTCAATTCAAAGGTAATATACACTCAAAACATATCGCTTCTTTATTACTTTATTATATTTTACTAATATATATGTTATGGAGGTTATTTACATCTATTTTATCTTTAGAGTAGTCCCCCCTTATTGGAGGTGTCATTTTCCGAGGTTTCAGTTTCTTGCAGTCAACAATGGTTTGAAAATATTCCATCACTATTCTTACACTTTGGGGACGTTATTAAGTAAAATAAGGTTTACTTGAATGCAAGCACTGTGATATCACGGCAATCGATCTGAAACCAAGGCAGCTACTGAGTGACTAAGGACCACCAGGCAGGACAGATCAGGACAGAGCAGGACAGCTACTCAAAACAGTACACAATTTAAAACTCATGAATTGCTTATTTCTCGAGTTTTCCATTTAACATTCTTGGACCATGGTTGACCTGAGGTAGCTAAAACCACAAAAAGCGAAATCGCAGATAAGTGGCGACTGTGATACTATTTTCAAAGGCATGGTGAGGTAGGAGAAGGAATGTCTACTACAGCCT
>CAUYSK010011805.1:0-12480 GCA_963575035.1 Avahi laniger | reverse complement strand
AGGTATCAACTTACCAGACTTCAAACTTTATTATAAGGCTGTAGTAACCAAAACAGCTTGGTACTGGCACAAAAATAGAGCCATTGACCAGTGGAACAGAACTGAGAACCCAGATTTAAAACCATCCTCATATAGCCACCTAATCTTTGACAAACCAGACAAAAACATACACTGGGGAAAAGAATCCTTATTCAATAAATGGTGCTGGGAAAACTGGATAGCCACATGTAAAAGACTGAAGCAGGATCCACACCTTTCACCTCTTACAAAAATCAACTCATGCTGGGTCACAGATTTAAACCTAAGGAGTGAAACTATTAGAATTCTAGAGGAAGATGTTGGAAATACTCTTCTAGATATTGGTCTAGGCAAAGAATTTATGAAGAAGACCCCAAAGGCAATCACAGCAACAACCAAAATAAATAAATGGGACCTGATCAAATTAAAAAGCTTCTTCACAGCCAAAGAAACTGTCACAAGAGCAAACAGACAACCTATAGAATGGGAGAAAATTTTTGCATGCTACAAATCCGATAAAGGGCTGATAACTAGAATCTACTTAGAACTCAGGAAAATCAACAAGAAAAAAATCAAACAACCCTATCAAAAAGTGGGCAAATGACATGAACAGAAACTTTTCAAAAGAAGACAGAATAATGGCCAAAAAACATATGAAAAAATGATCAACGTCTCTAATCATGAGGGAAATGCAAATAAAAACCACATTGAGGTACCATCTATCTCCAGTGAGACTGGCCTTTATCAAAAAGTCCCAAACAATAAATATTGAGGTGGATGCGGAGAGATAGGAATGCTCATACACTGCTGATGGGACTGCAAACTAGTGCAACGTCTGTGGAAAGCAATATGGAGATACCTTAAAGAGATACAAGTAGAACTACCATTTGATCCAGCAATCCCATATTCAGTGACAAAAAAACAATAGTGATCTAGCACCTCTTGTATTATCCTGAATAGATCTGGAGCTCATTCTACTACGTGAAGTATCACAAGAATGAAAAACAAGCACCACATGTATTCACCATCCAATTGGTTTTAACTGATCAACACTTATATAGTAGTAACATTCATCAGGTATCAGGCAAGTGGGAGGGGGAGGAGGGGATGAGTATATTCACACCGAATGGGTGCAGTGCACACTCTCTGGGGGATAGACATGCTTCGAGCTCTGACTTGGGTGGGGCAAAGGCAACATATGTAACCTAAACATTTTTATCCCTGTAATATGTTGAAATAAAAAAAATAGACAATTAAATTATAAATTACATCATGAAATAATTTAAGTAACATTAGAATTACCTACCTCTTAAAGATTTGATTGGGTTGTATAAAAACAATTGGATAGTTTTCTTTTCTTGGATGCAAGTCTTGGAATAATTTTTGTATTATCTATTTGGAAATCAAGTGATTTGATTCCATAGCTCCCCTGAGATAATTTTGGTAAATTATATTTTCTAAAGATTATAAACTTCATCAAAGCTTAAAATATATCATCAAAGAATTGAGACTTATTGTTTTCTTATATATTTATTTCCCTCCTTTTAATATTTTAAACATTTACACATTCTCTTTTTACAATGGTTATGGTAGCTCCTAATTTATTTCTTCTCATCATATTTTTAAAGGTATAATTTCTGCAAATATTTATTAAATTTATTTTTAATAAATAGATTGCCTATTAGCCTCTGCTTTCATAAGAGTAATTTATTCCCTCTCTTTTCTTTCATGATGCTTTCTCTTAAGGTAATAACTTTGTGGAATGAATGCTTTAAATGTTTTTTATTGCTTATTTTCAGTTAACATAAGCAGTTTTAGCTATGAATTCTCCTACCAACACTTCATTGCCTGTATTATATAGCTTCCAAAATAAATTAAAAGATTTCCTTTATCATTGCTTTCTAGATGAACTGAAAGTTTTATTTTTGTCTTATTTGTTCCAAAGTTTTAAAAAATTAGTTCTTTAATTTCCAGTTGGGAAAATCCTTTTTTTCTTATTATTATTACTAATTTTTTTATTGCATTACGGCCAGAAGACACAGATTGCACCTGTTGTAGCCTTTTTAAAATACACACACACACACACACACACACACACACATATTTATATGGTATTATTGAGGTCCCTTTTTGTTTTGATATGCATTTTGTGTTCTGTAAGGTCATTTGCATTAAGCATTGTTTTAAACTATGCACAATGTTATATGTGCATATAAATATGCTCATATTTCTATTTATATGTACATACATACATAGATATATATACATATATGAGGTAGCCTAAATCATTGATTATGGCATTTATTATTCCACATCACTACTTTATTTTTATTGTTACTTATGTTATCTAAAATTCTCGTGGCATTAGAGAACTGAGTGAAGATTTTCTAATTCTAGCACTTTCAGACCCCCTCTCTTTGTATCTTCTCTAATTGCTATTGTATGAATGTGCCTTTATGTATTTGATGCACACATCTTCATAATAAACTTCCTTTTAAATGGTATTCTTTAGCATTGTAAATTATTCTTTCTTATCTTGTTTAATGTTTCTTTGACCTGAAGTATACTTTGATTGTAAGATCATGGCTTTTTATCCCTTTCTTGTTTTTTTCCTCTCTCTTTCTCCCTTTCTACCTTCTTTCCCTCCCTTCTTCCTTTCCTTTCTTCCTTTTTCTTGTATGCATGTGTGTTAGAGACAGTGTATGTTTCTTCTGATATTCCAAAAGTTTTCCAGACTTTGCTCTTAGTGAATTCTTTTATAATCCTGTTTATACTAATACTTCAGTCCTCCATTAATTTAGAAAATGTTTATTTGATTTTTTTATTAGTAATAATTAGTGTAACATCATCCTTGCAAATAATATTACTTTCCGCTTACAAAAAGACTACTTAACAATTTTAACATCAAGCCAGATTTCTTCTCTTGAGTTCTCAGACAAGCATATCCTTTTGGAAATTCCAAAAAAATGTAAATTCAGTATTTCCAAAAGTAAATTTATAATCTTCTCCACTTTGTACATTTTTTTCCCGTATCTCCTATTTCAATATGCCTCACCATTTCTATCTAAACCTGGAAGCCTAAGATCTTCTTAGACCTCGTCACTTTCTCCCCCATCTCCATATTTAATCCCTTACCTGAGTATTTCAGAAAGGTGTCTAAGTGTCTCCTCTACTCAATCTCTACCATTAGTATTCTGGAATAATCCAAGGATTATTGTTATTATGACCTCTGTAATTATCTTCAAACTGATTTATTCACATAAACTTTGGATCCCCTCCAATATTTCCTAGGGGTCCAATATATTTTTGAAGCCCTAATATGCTATTTTACTATCTCCTGAATGACTTCCATTCTTAGGTAAAGACATGTTTTAAAATTGGCTGATAAGACTTTATACAGCTTTGTCTTGCACACTTCTATCTGGGGGTGGGGGTTCCTTTGTCACAGCAATAAAAATATTTTTTTAATTTTAATGTTAATTTCTCTATTATTCTGGGGGATTTTTTTTCATTTATAATTGCCTTTCCTGATCTTTCTAGCTAAATTCTACACATTTATCAGATCTCATTTCAATTGTCACTTCCTGAAGAAAGACACTGTAGACTTTCTGGATTAAGACAAACCCTCCTATTCAAATCTCATACTGTAAGGTATCTTTAATTACATAATATATTACAGTTGCTATTTTAAAAATTTATGATTAACATATTAATGCCAGTCTTCTTGACAATACATTCTCACACCACTCAAGGTAGTCTTAGGCCATGCCATTGTAAAGATATTATGTATTGGTACTTTGAATGAAGCAATATGGCAATTCCCAACTGAATTTGATCATAAAATTGTTTTTGAAGGGGAAATCTTGAAAAACTGGTAATCTTACATATGTTGAGAATATTGTAAAGAATAACAAAACTAGACTGAGTTTTATTTGACTGTTAGTCTTTCATTGTACAGATTACATACCTCATGTCCAGAGGTGTTAAGCAACTAAGCCAAACCCATATGGCAGGATAGAAGGGCCCGAGTTTAGACTAAGGAATTCTCCATCTTGACTTCCTTGACTCCCAGTCTTCTTTTTAAAAAATAATGTGGGATAATTTTAAAATCTGATGTTTTTGTTTGTACATTTTGCATGTTAGGCTTTTCATAAATAATGGAACTCTCTTTGTATAAATTGAATTGAAATAGCTGAGATCTACCTGGTCAATTTTTCTTTTTTAATTACAAAAAAAAAAAAAGAAACTAAAACAGCTGAGGATGTAGATGTACTACCAAAATTTCAGGAAAGAACCTTTATTTAAGTGCATGTCCAGAGAGAAATGCAAATGATCTTTGTTGAAATAAAAGGAACACTTTTTTTCTCTCTCTCTGAAGCCTGACTTCTATCCTAATCATCACTGCTGCTTTGTACAAAAGGTAAAAACCAATATATTTTCCCCATTAATTTTTGCATTTCACCATGATGGATGAGTCTTGGTCTGTGGAACCTTTCATGATGTCTTCAGAATCCAACAGATAGGAAACAGAGAATATTTTGCAGCATATAAAGACATTCCAGGCAGAAAGAAATTTCTTTTTCTTTTTTTTTTTTTTTGAAACAAAGTCTCACTTTGTTGCCTGGGCTAGAGTGCCATGGCATCAGCCTAGCTCACAGCAACCTCAAACTCCTGGGCTCAAGCGAGCCTTCTGCCTCAGCCTCCTGAGTAGCTGGAACTACAGTCATGTGCCACCAAGCCCGGCTAATTTATATATATTTTTTTAGTTGTCCAGATCATTTCTTTCTATTTTTTAGTAGAGACGAGGTCTCGCTCTTCCTCAGGCTGGTCTCGAACTCCTGACCTTGAGCGATCTGCCTGCCTCGGCCTCCCAGAGTGCTGGGATTACAGGAGTGAGTCCCTGCACCTGGCCAGAAAGAAATTTCTTATTCTAGGTCTATACTAATTTCAAATTTGTAAAGCCAAGTATATTTAATGATATATGAAGGTTATCTTTTATATCCTGAAAAGATGTTCTGTGGCCATGTGTTGAAATCTCTTTCTACTCAGTAATGAGGAAAGATCTTTAGATAAGTGCAGCCACTTGACTGTGCTGATCTGTTCTGAGTTATGGAAATCAGCATGGGTATATTTTTATCCATCTTATTTGACTTGCACACAATTCATTATAGATTTGGGAGCAGATAAGATATCTATAATATCCAAGGATATCTGATCCTCAATCTATATCCACTTGCAAAACCCTGTAATTTTTTTCAATTAAGAGGAGGAATAATAAGTAAGTAAAAAAAAAATTCTTTATCTTTAATTAGACAGACATTATATGCTAAGCACTGCTTTTTCCTAATTTTTTCTAATAATATTCTAATCTTTGCATGAATACAGAAATTACTTATAGTTCATATATCTTGTATAAAATGTTAGCAGATAAATACCTTCTCTACTATATAGGCTGTGGACAAGTGGAAGAAATATGGTTCATAATATTTGAGAGTTTTTAGATTGTAATATTACCTTAGAGCTAGGCCTTGAAACTATGTGGTGTGTAATTAAAACAAAAAACTACTAATACTGTCATTGGCATGATAAAATGGAGTAATATTTACCCTTTTTATTAAACTGATAACAATGGTAAAATGAGCTAATTAAGCTAATTATTAATGCTATGTTACATGGCTAAAATACTTTCATATGGATCCTATAATTGCCTGGAGGATGAAGACAGCTTTTTTTCCCTGCTGTCTGGGTCAGTTTAATTTCCCTCAAAAAACATATATAACATTTTCTTAACCATGTACTTGTATTAAGTCAGATTTCAATGTATACTTCTGTCAGTAAGGTGATTTAAGTAGTATTCCCTTAGCCTTAATTTGCACAGAATCCAAACATTTCTTTGTGATTTTGTAATTTACATTAAATTTACTTAATCATTCTTTGTTTAAAGTGGTGTTACTTATAGTTGAATTGCAATGAGATTCTTCTTAATTGTAAAAAATGAGCTGTGCACAAAGAAAAAAACACATTTTTTTCCCTCAGCTGAAGTAGTGCATAGTACATAGACTGGATTGTGTAAAGAATCACATCTTGTATCTACTATAGATTTATTCAGCAAATTTTGCTTTTGGTGCTCTGGAAAATATTTTTGATGCTTCTATTTATATGCTTCACAATACTTGTATTGGGTTTTGGCCATCTGCTTTAATTTGCTAATATTCATCTCACACTCTCCTAATTTACTCAATATGTCTCTATTACATATTTTTAGGGAACATGAAATTAACCAGATTAATTAGATGGACATATATAATTGTCGGGAATATGGTACATGCTTATCAGTTCTTTCCCTAATTTTTATTAAATCTACTCCAAAGTCTTAAAACTGTGAAGTTTATATGTTATTTCTTTCTTTCATGACTTCTATTCTGCTTTTGTAACTTTTCTTCTACTTTTCAGAAATGGCTGTAGAGTAAATTTCTCATACATTATTACATGCATTTGTCAGTGGAAACATTCAGAATGACTCCCTCCTTGAACAGATTTTGACAGATCTTTGCTTTTCAAACAGAATGTGAATGATTTTAGAGTTTATTGCCTCCACCTTAGACATCTGCACAGATAAATGTCTGTAAAACATATTCTTTATAGAGTTGGGGATTACCAAATGGGGCCCCATTGGAAAGGACATCCTTTTCATTTCAAATCTTTGCATAATTGTTATTTACATACAACAGCTGAGACTGCAGAACAGAAATGAGTTAGTCAGATGTTCATTTCATGGAACGTGTTATAGAGAGTGCACCTGCCTTGCCATAGGCACCACTTCCTTGGGGAAAGTAGTGTTTTTGCACATTGCACATGAACGATGAATAGCACTCTCAGAGAAAAGTCTTGCTGGGGTAGATGATGGTCACTCTAGCATTCAGAACACCTTAGATTTCGCCATATCTCTGTCAGGTATTAATTATTTTCTGCACTTTTTTTTTGTTTCCATGAGTGTCAACTGTTAATATTTAAATAGAAATAAAGTTGTGTTGGTTGCCTGCCTCCTACTCATTTGTGATCATATTACTGGAAGCAGAGTCAGGGTGAGCCACATTTCATATTGGCCTTCTCAGGTAAAGTATTCAACCTAGATATGGTGATTGGTTTAGTTTATAATACATATTCATTAAGAGAAATTCTAAACAAAGTATCTACCAGATCTAGTTTACAGGGCTAAGGTCATATGAAGAAAATAAAACGTGTGTCATGGGCATATACCTTCAACAGACAGCGAGCTATGGAAGTTAAATGTGGACTCCGGAGCCAAATTGCATGAACTGGAGTCCTACTGTCACTTAATACCTTTGTGTTCCTGGAGAGGTAATTAAACACTTGCTGTCTCCATTTCCTCATCTATAAAACAAAGATACAAATGTCATCTACCTTATAGGGTTATTATAAATGAAAAAAATGAGTATTAAACTGCCTGACATATAGTAATCTCTTTACTATTATTAGTATTAGTATTTGTATTATTACTTTTAGCTGTCCATTTATTACTTGCAGGACATTTCAGTCAGCTGTTTGGTGTGGTATGATTCTTTGAGATAAAGCTGATCTGTTTAGAAATAGCTTATAATGTGAACATTTTAGATAAGAAGTCTAAAAAAATATATCTAAGAAAATGATGTCTCACGCCATTCAATTGTCTATTATGCCAAATACACACTGAAACTCATTTCATTATTCTTTCATTCATTCAAATGTTTGAAAGAGACAGTGTAGTACAGTATCATTAGAGAAACTAGGTTTCTTTTTTTTCAGTGTTTTCTTTTTAGCAGATTTTTTTTCTTTTTGTTCTTTTTTAAATTTTTTATTTCAAAATATATGCAGGATACAAATATTTTTGGTTACATGGATCTCTTCGGTAATACTTGAGTCTGTCTGTAAGTATGCCCATCACCCAACTAATGTTCATTGTACCCATTAGGTAGGTTTTTACCCCTCCCCTCTTCTGTCTACTCCTTCCCTCTGATTTATTTACACTGAGTTTTACTTTTCTCTGTGCACATGTGTGCTAATCAGTTAGTTGCAATTTAATAGTGAGTACATGTGTTGTTTGTTTTTCCATTCCTTAGATATGTCACTTAGGGTAATAGTCTTCAGTTCCCCATCCAAATTGTTGCAAAAGGCATTAATTCATCCTGTCTTTTGGCTGAGTAGTACTCCATAGTATACATATATCACATTTTGTTAATCTGCTCATGAATTGATGGGCACTTGAGTTTATGCCACATCTTTGCAATTGTACCACAATAAACATTCGAGTTCAGATGTCTTTTTGATAGAATGACTTCTCTTCCTTTGGGTAGATACCCAGTAGTGGGATTGCAGAATTCAATGAATGGTAGGTCTACTTTTAGTTCTTTGAGAAATCTCCATACTGTTTTCCATAGAGGTTGTACGAATTTGAAGTCCCACCAACAGTGTATAAGCATTCCTTTCTCTCTGCATTCACACCAGCATCTACTGTTTGTGGACAGTTTAATAAAAGCTGTTCTAAGAGGGATAAGGTGATACCTCATTCTGGTTTTAATTTGCATTTCCCCAATGGATAGTGATGTTGAGCATTTTTCCATATGTTTATTGACCATTTCTCTATCTTCTTTTGAGAAGCTTCTGTTCATGTCTTTTGCCCACTTTTTGATGGTTTCTTTTTTCTTACTGATTTGCTTGAGTTGCTTGTAGATTCTGGATATTGGCCCTTTAATGGATATATAATTGTGAATATTTTCTTCCATTCTGTAGTTTCTCTATTTGCTCTGTTTATTATTTCCTCAGCTGTGCAGAAGCATTTTAATTTAATCGAGTCCCATTTATTTATTTTTGCTTTTATTATAATTGCTCTTGGCATCTTAGTCATAAATTCCTTCCCGAGACCAATATTTATTGGAGTTTTTTTACTATATTTTTTCTAGAATTCTTATGATTTCAAGTCTTAAATTTAAATCCTTTATCTGTCTTGAATTAATTTTTGTAAGTGGTGAAAGACAACAATTTCATTCTTCTGCATTTGGCTATCCAATTTTCCCACCACCGTTTATTGAATAGAGCTTCTTTTACCCAGTATATATTGTTGTGTGTTTTGTCAAAGATCAATTAGCTGTATGTAGGTGGTTTTATATCTGAGTTCTTCATTCTCTTCCATTATTATATGTCTCCATTTTTGTACCAATACCGTGCTGTTTTGGTTACTATAGCTTTGTAGTAGAGTTTGAAGTCCAATAATATGATTCCTCCAGATTTGTTCTTTTTGCTTAAAATTAGTTTTGCTATTTGGGTTCTTATCTGGTTGTAAGTGAAGCATAGAATTATTTTTTCTAGATCTCTGAAATATGATGTTGGTATTGATTAGTATGGACATTTTAACAATGTTAATTCTGCCTATCCATTAGCTTGATATATTTTCCATTTGTTTGTGTCTTCTGTGATTTCTTAACCTAGGAGGTGAAAGATTCCCTACAAAGACAACTATGAAACATTGAAGAAAGAAAATAGATTTCTTATTTTAAGAGTTTCTTCATCAAATTTCTAAACTTTTCTGAGTGTCAATTTCCAGATTTGCACATTGGGTCCGTTGTGGGGATCTAATGAGACAACAGATTTTTCTCGAAAATGTTCTTAGGATATTTTTAAACATAAGGCTTAGTTAAAACAAACAAAAAGTAGCCACCAAAAAAATCCCACAAGGAGGAAGAAGACAAGAGAAGAATTATTTAATCTGGAAATTTGGGGTGGGTCAAAAGTTTATTTTCTTAAGGATTTTGAACATTTAATCAGAAATGTCTAGGGGCTAGAAGTAGAGATTTTATTATTTTATATGAAAATTGGGGATGCAACATGCTAATTAAGCCACTTTGAATTACAGAACAGAATATATCTTTTCTTTTCTTTTTAAATAAAAGGTAATAATTTTTTAAAAAAGAAATGTCCCTGGTACATAGTGGTTGCTAAGTACTGGATGAGTGATTAAATAACTGAACGAATGAGGAAGATACTTGTAATATTAAAGAATAAAAGACCTCTCCATGTGGAAGAGGCTTTTTTGAACCCACCCTTGTTCTCCAATGGCGTTCTGGACACATGGTAAAACATCAGTTAAGCCAAATATTGTAAAATGACCTCTTCCTAATTAGTAATATTTTGAGAGTTTAAATGTTTGATTCAAAAAATAAAGTATGTTGACTCATTAAACAGTACTATATTGCTTCCAGAAGTGTAGTTACAACTCAAGTATGGATGCTCATTTATCCGACTACAATAAGCTTCTCAGTCAGTCATTCTTCAGTTATAATAATTGTATTATTTTAAAAATAGATTAACACAAATTTTTTTATTTATTTTTTTTATTTCAGCATATTATGGGGGTGCAGATGTTTAGGTTACGTATGTTGCCCTTGCCCCCTCTCCCCCCACTAAGTCCGAGTTTCAAATACGTCCATTCTTCGGGTGGTGCGCATTGCACTTTCTTTCTTTTTTTTTTTTTATTATTCCAGGGTATTGTGCGGGTACATACATTACAGTTACACTTTGTGTCTTTGCCTGACCCAGTGCGGGTTAAAAGCATGCCCTTCTCTCCCTTTAGTGCTCCCCATGTCCTTTAGATGTAGATTTCCCCCCCCAACCCCCAATCCCTAGAGAGTATTTCTGTCATGTGATCAACATAGTGTTGATCCGTTAGTACCAATTTGATGGCGAGTACAAGTGGATCCCGTTCTTCTGCTCTTGTAGTGCCTCACTTTGGATAATGGGCTTAAGTTTAATCCAGGAAAGTATAAGAGGTGCTAGATCACTGTCATTTCTTATGATTGAGTAATATTCCATTGCAAACATATACCAAATTTTAATAATCCACTGTTGGATCAACGGGCACTTGCGTTGTTTCCACAACCTTGCAATAGTGAATTGTGCTGCCATAAACATTCAGGTGCAGATGTCTTTATCATAGGATGTTTGTGCTCTTTTGGGTAGATGCCTAATAGTGCTATTGCTGGATCGAATGGAATTTCTATTTTTAGCTCTCTGAGGTATCTCCAAATTCTTTTCCACAGAGGTTGCACTAATTTGCAGACCCACCAGCAGTGTAACAGTATTCCTGCCTCTCCACATCCTCACCAGCATTTGATGTTTTGGGATCTTTTGATAGAGGCCAATCTCAGTGGGATTAGGTGATATCTCATTGTGGTTTTGATTTGCATTTCTCTAATGATTAGAGATGTTGAGCTTTTTTTAATATGTTTTCTGGCCATTGTTCTGTCTTCTTTGGAAAAGTTTCTGTTCATTTCCTTTGCCCATTTTTTGATGGGGTTTTTTGATTTTTTTTGTTGTTGTTGTTGATTTTTTTGAGATTCTAGACAGATTCTGGTTATCAGCCCTTTATCAGATGTGTAGAGAGCAAATATTTTTTCCCATTCTGTGGGCTGTCTGTTCACTCTAATGATAGTTTCTTTGGCAGTGCAGAAGCTTTTTAATTTGATTAGATCCCATTTATTTATTTTTGTTGCTGTGGCGATTGCTTTGGAGTTCTTCTTCTAGAATTCCTTGCCTAGGCCAATGTCTGAAAGGGTCTTCCCAACATCTTCATTTAGAATTCTTAAGGTTTCATGCCTTAGGTTTAAATCTGTTACCCATCTTGAGTTTATTTTTATGAGAGGTGAGAGGTGGGGGTCTAGTTTCATTCTTCTGCATGTAGTTATCCAGTTTTCCCAGCACCATTTATTGAAAAGAGATTCTTTGCCCCAGTGTATGTTTTTGTCAGCTTTGTTAAAGATTAGATTACCATATGCAGATGGCTTCATCTCTGGATTCTCAGTCCTGTTCCAGAAGTCAATGTCTCTATTTTTCTGTGAGTACCAGGCTATTTTAGTTTCTATAGCCTGGTAGTACAGCTTAAAGTCTGGTAGACTGATACCTCCCAGTTTGTTCTTTTTACTTAAGATTGCTTTGGCTATATGAGGTCTTTTCCATACAAAGTGGTTCCATACAAAGTGTAGAATTATTTTTTCCAGATCTGTGAAGAATTATAATGGGATTTTTATAGGGATTGCATTAATTCTGTAGATCACTTTAGGTAGTATGGACATTTTAATGATATTGATTCTACCAATCTATGAGCAAAATAGGTTTTTCCATCTGTTTACATCTTCTACAATTTATTTTTTTAGTGTTTTGTAGTTTTCCCTGTATAAGTCTCTCACATCTTTTGTTAAATATATTCCTAGATGTTTAATTTTCTTTGAGGCTATTGTAAAAGGAATTTCATTTTTGATTTGATCTTTGGCTTGACTGTTGTTGGCATATATGAATGCTTCAGATTTGTGTGTATTGATTTTGTATCCTGAGACTTTGCTGAATTCATTTATCAGTTCTAGGAGTCTCTTAGATGAGTCCTTGGGGTTTTCTAGATATAATATCATATCA
>CAUYSK010011801.1:0-11805 GCA_963575035.1 Avahi laniger | reverse complement strand
AGTAATTATTAACTTTGAGATTTCATTCCAACATTGTTTAACTTTTCTTTTTAAACCATTAATTTTTAAAATCTTAAAGGAAATGCTCTTATACTTTGTTGATTACCTTGCTCTTGGTCTTAAAAATTTCTGAAATGGGCCTAGCACAATGGCTCACACCTGTAATCCTAGCACTCTGGGAGGCCGAGGCGGGCAGATTGTTTTAGCTCAGCAGTTTGAAACCAGCCTGAGCAAGAGTGAGACCCCGTGTCTACTAAAAATAGAAAGAAATTAATCAGACAACTAAAAATATATAGAAATAATTAGCTGGGCATGGTGGTGCATGCCTGTAATCCCAGCTACTCGGGAGGCTGAGGCAGGAGGATGGCTTGAGGCCAGAAGTTTGAGGTTGCTGTGAGCTGGGCTGATGCCATGGCACTCTTGCCCGAGCAAGCGGTTGAGACTCTGACTAATAAAAAAAAAAAAAAAAAACTAGAGTGCAGATATGATGAAAAGGAGCAACTGCCCATGACTTTAGCATCAGGGGCGAAGGGGGGATGTGAGCCAGGGCACCTAAGACAGCGCATGTTCTACTTAAGGACGTGCACGGCACTGTGTCATTTTCGACAACAAACATGTATCATCTGAATATCTAGTGGTAGAGAAATGGTTACGTAAATGCCCTCGTTTGTTCCATCAACAACTATTTGAGTGCCTACTCTGTGCCAAGCATTGCTCTTGGACGTGGGGCCACATGAGCATATGGGATCCTCTTGGTCCGTTGTTTAGCCAAAAACTAGGACAGCCATGTGGGGCACAGGCGTAAGTGCTCGCTGTATGCCAGGCCGTGTCCTAAACCCCTCGTATCCTTGCCTCACACAATCCCCACCCATCCCACGAAGAGGCCATTATTGTCATCCTCATTTCCCAGATGAAGAAACTGAGCCGCGAGGTGGGTTAAGTAACTCGACCAGTGAGTCACACAACTAACGAGATCCACGGACTAAATCCAGGCCGGCTGACCCCGGAAAAGCCACAAAATGCAGGGTGGGCTCACCCACAGTTTCTAGTTCATTCCTTGCAGACTTCTGTTTGTCTCCCAAGTGTGCAGATGGGGCTCCTTGGGGAGCCGGTTTGACTGTCCGCCCTCTGCCTTCCAGCCCACGGGGAAGCCCAAGGCTCCCCCCAGCGCCTGCACATTCTGCTCCCCACTCTGAGACAGAGAAGAGCAGCCCCTGACCACGGGAGCCGGTCCTGGCACAGATAGGGCCACCCTGTGACCGCGATGAATCAATATAAAAACAAGACCCCTCTCTCATCACGTCCGAACACAGGCAAGACATGACAGTGCCCCGAAATGGTGAATATGAGTGATCGTCGCTTCTCTGCCAATCGCTGCTCTAGCCTCAGTCTGGTTGCCCCACTTCTAGACGAGATTTATTAGGAAGCCCCCCTGCTCCTGACAGCGTCCCATCCAGAGCAAAGCCCGCTTCCTAACACCCCACACTGAGGCGCCCCACGGTTGCCCAGGGGGTGTGCTCTGCCTCAGCTGCGAGGAGAAATAAGTCCCTCTCCACTCGCTCCCGGGGGGCTGCAGGGGAGACCCTGACACTCCCTTCTGCGTCTCTGTCCTGCCGCCTGCACTCCGTGGCCTTGTCTAGACGCGGCTCTGCCTCCGCTCCGCTGTTCCGTCGGTCTGTCCCGTAAGGAACCCGTCACGTTCAGCTTGTGAGTTCAGAAACCTCCCTAGGGCACAAAAGAACCAGAGGGAGGGGTCACAGTGGTCCCACTTCTGGGAATCCACCCCACCCTCTACTATGTTGGATTGTGGAGAGGAAAGCGAAGAAGTTGAACCTACTGGAGAATAACATTTACTCACCACTTACTTTGTGCCAGGAACTGTGCTAAGTGCTTTAGGAATATTATCTCATTTACTCTCCAGTAGAAGCCCATAGGGCATCTATTATCATTATGCCCATTTGACAGATGAGGAAACTGAGGCCCAAAGACAGGAAACCCTGGACTCAAGATTCAACAGCTACTAAGCCGTGGAGCAGTTTGCCTCCTGAGTCCAGTCTTAACCGTTATTCCTCCTTCCTCCCAACTTAGGGTCTTCAAGGGATGAACAGGATAAGGAGAGCTCAGAGCTTTAGGGTTTTAACTTTCAGACCCTTCTCTTCTCATGACCTCTGCTCCTCGTGGCGTGGATCTGTGAGGACAGCAATAGGCGTATGTGGTATTGTGGTATTTCCAAAAGCCAGACGACGTAGGATGCACAAGCTATTTGGCACGTCAGATGGAGTTGCCTGTGGCTTGAATTCCAGGCGCTCAAGGCAGTAACTCGACTAATAATCGTTGCTATTTACTGAGTACGGCCTGTGTGCCAAGCAGGTGTCCTACCTATAGTCATTTGTGGTGGGCATGGCGGTGACCCTGGCACTCTACGAGATTGCATCTTTCCCCAGGTCACCACCAGAGGTGAAGAAGTTCCTGCCAAGTGTGTGAGGCTGTGTGTTAATTTCATGCAGGTGCCCATAGCAATGCGATAAGAACAGCAGCAATAACCAACAACAAGTGAAGTCCGACACCGGTTACGTGACCAATGTCAATGGCCCGGGCCCAGCTGCGAGGTGCCTCACCCGTATGACTTTGTTCAGTGTCTGCAACACCCCTAAGAGGGGGTACGGTCATTATCCCTGCTTTACAGATGAGGACACCAAGCCCCGGATTGCTGAACTCACTTGACCACGTTTGCAGAGCCAGGAAGTGGAAGGGCTCAGCCCAGAGCCCAAGTACCTGCCCTGTCCCTCCTCCGGTCAGACAGACGGATGGATGGACAGACGGATGGATGGAGGCTCATCCTCTGGGACACCGCCCGTCCCGAGGCCCGCCCTCCGCACAGAGGTGTGCTCTAACGCTGGCTGAACACACCTGAGTTTACAGGGGCAGAGCCCTTCTGGAATTAAAAACTGGAGGCAGTGAGCATCCCTGATCACAGTGGGGTTTGAACCGATGTTCCAAAACACCAAGTCCGGAGGGGAGAACAATACAAGGTGTTCTGGGTGGCCAGCTCCAGCCTCAGCCACCACGTGATTTCACTCCTGCCATTCACAGCAAAAATCCATCTTGCAACGTCTGTGACCTCGGAAGGAGCAGGAGGGAGCAAGGAGGGGGAGCCCGAGAGCCCGCGTTTCCCAGCAACTTGCTGCGGGTGCCACTCCAGGAGGCCCAAGGGATCTGGGAAGATGGGGTGAGGCCTGAGCCTCACCACAACACCCTGGCCTCAGCGGACAGGGAAAATCCTTGGCCCCACGCCCTCGCCCCACCCCATCCCACACCCTGGGCCGCAGGCAGTGCCCCCCATGCTGACCCAGACCTGGGAGCAGATCCTTTGGGGACACTCCTACTAGCCAAGAATCCCAGGAATTCAGGAGGGCGGCTCTGGAGAAAACAGGCCATAAGACTTGATATTTGGGCTGAGGCAGCATTTCCATCCCAGACCTGGGAGGATTCACATCCTGCGGCCGGGTCTGTCCTCTGGAGGGAGAAACCCAGGCACGCGGGGGCAAAGGCCAAGGTATTCATCCACTTTACCCCAGCCTACCAAAGCGTTGGCTGGAAAAAGCCTGGGCTCTGTGCAGCCAGAAAACCTTTCAAGGGTGGGTGTGAGCCGCCCTTTGGAGGCAGGGTGGGGGCAGGCAGTGAACTTTTTTTTTAATGTCTCAAGCAGAAACTTAGGGTTTCAAATTCGAAGGAATGTCCTCCGTCAGGAGTCTGACATTTATTTCACGACCGTGCAGCATTTTCTAGTGCTGGTCTAAGCATTTACAAACACTGAGGGGCAGCAGCATAGTGGACATTATGCCCATTTTACAGACCGGGAAACCGAGATACAAAGAAGTTAAGTAACTTGCCCAAGGACGCACAGCAAGTGAGTGCAGAGCTGGAATTTAAGCCCAGGGAGGCTGCCCCGGGTCTGAGTGTCTGACACTGTGAGAATTTGCCTTCCCTTTAACTAACAGGTTAAACGTGGCACCGCAGGGGCAGAAGTCCTCAGCGCCGTTTCCCACCACACACCCTGGGTAGCCCTGAGGAGCCAGGGCCCCATCTTAGGTGTGACAAACCATATGTTGAGGCCAGGGCTTCTAATGTCCCTTTGTGCCCCTGCAGGGGGAACAAACTAGTCAGGGCCAGAACTGCGTGGTGAGACCACTTTAAAAGCTCACTACCGGATAGGTGCAGTGGCCCACCTGTAATCCCAGCACTCTGGGAGGCCGAAGTGGGAGGATCATTTGAGGGCAGGAGTTTAAGACCAGCCTGGGCAACATAGTGAGACTCCCATCTCTACAAAAAGTTCACCGGGCGTGATGGTGCTGGCCTGTAGTCCCAGCTACTCGGGAGGCTGAGGCAGGAGGATCTCTTGAGCCCAGGAGTTTGAGGTTGCTGTGAGCTAGGCTGACGCCACGGCACTCACTCTGGCCAGGGCAACAGAGTGAGACTCTGCCTCAAAAAAAAAAAAAAAAAAAAATGTCAAGGGGATGAAAGACAAAGAAAGACAAAGGATCAGATTGAAGGAGTCAAAAGAGGCATGACGGCTAAGAGTCACACGCACCCTGGACTGGATCCCACACCAGAAAAAAATTGTTTTTCTCGTATCAAAAAGGATGTTAGTGACACAATTGGCAAAATCGGAATAAAGTCAGTAAATTCCATAATAGTATTGCATCAGTGTCCTTTTCCCGCCTTGGATAAAAGTACTGCGGTTGTGTCACAGGAAGTTCTTGTTTTTAAGAAATACACGCTGCAATATTTGGGACTATTAGACAATCATGTCTGCTGTGTACTCTCAGAGAAAAAAGTTGTACGTAGATGATGGATGGATGGATGGATGGGTGGATGGGTGGATGGATGGACGGACAGATGGATGGATAACCAAAGCAAATGAAAAATGTTAACTAACAGAAGAGGGTAGGGTATATGGGAATTCCTGGTTCTATTTTTGTAACTTTTCTGTCTTTTTAGACTTACAGTTTAAAAACTTTTCAATGCTGAACTATAAGCTACAAGGCAGTAGGTGACCGTTCGGGGGCACCATGGCAGGGGCAAGGGAGGACAACTATTGAAAGCCTAAGCGTCCGGCAGGCTCCGTGGTCTCATCGCTGCCCTGTGAGGCAATTAAGACAACCTTCTTTTTAAATCTGAGGAAACCGAGAGTTTAGCTCTCTTGCTCAAAGTCATTTCAGCTTCTGTCAAGGGCAGCACCCACTTCCAGGTACCGCTGCCAGGTGGGGCAGCCAACACTCACACTCACTCTGTCCCACTTCTTTTATTTTTCTGAGACAGAGTCACCCTGTCACCCTCAGTAGAGTGCAGTTGCGTCATCGTAGCTCATTTCTGCCTCAAACTCCTGGGCTCAAGCAATCCTCCTGCCTCAGCCTACTGAGTAGCTGGGGCTACAGGCACGCATCACCAGGTCCAGCTAATTTTTCTATTTTTTGTAGAGACGGGGTCTCACTTTTGCTCAGACTGGTCTCCAACTGCTGACCTCAAGCCATCCTCCCATCTCGGCCTCCCAGAGTGCTAGCGTTGCAAGTGTGAGCCACCGTGCCCGGCCTCTGTCCCACTTTTTGAGGGTAAGGCCACCTTGATCACCCAAAGCCGCCTCAGAAAAGGTCCTGTCCCAAAGTGAAGCAGCGGGCTGGGAGGAGGCAGGTAATCGTTCCTGGTTCTACAAACCTGTGATTTTCTCTAGGTCCCAAAACTTGAGAGGCCCTCGGCCCCTTCCCAGCCCCACAGACGTTCAGTGTTCAACTAAGATGAAATAAAGACCCAACATGATCTGAACAAAGTGTTTCTATAAACTCATGAAAAGAGTCCTTATTAGAGAGGGCTTAGGCAGGAGGCAGGCATGGGGGTTGCAACACGTCTGATCATTTTCTGCAGGCTCTTGGCAAGCAGTGATCATTAGCAGATTTTGTTCTGGGTAGGCTCAGTGTCAGCTCCACATTATGGGATTTTATGGGATTTATGCACAGAACTTTCCTACAAAGCAAGGTATTATAGGATGGATTAGGCAGTTCCAAGCAGCAGAGGTCCTGGCTCCCCGCTCTGTCTTATTTTTTAGCAGGGTTTTCAGAGGCTTGTGGTCAGGGGCTCCGTGGCCTCGCACCAGGGCTCCGGTATCCTGCTGACTCTGACACAAGCTTACCTTTACAAAAAGGTCATGTAGTGGATAGTTCTTAACAGAAACTCATCGTAAAACATCAGGAACATATAAAAACACATTAAAAGGACATAAAAATCATGGGTCCCGCTATCATCCACAGACAGCCACTGCTCACGTTCTGCGTTTCCCTCCTGTCTTTTTTCTGTGCGTGGGTGCGCGGGTGCTCACCTGGGGAGACAGGGACAGATAAAGCTTCAGAGCAGGGAGCGGGGACAGAGGCAGAGAGGATGGGCTCTGACAACTGATTCCACATCTGCCGCCCATTGTCTCACGACCTTGGCCAAGTGGCTCACCCTCCCTTTCCCCAGACGTGAAATAGGGCTATCATCCAACCTCCAGGGAGTTTTTTGATTAAATGAGATGAAATTAAATGAATATAAAGCATTTAGTGTACTGCCTGACACACAGTAAATCCCCACCAAATGTAACTAAATAAATACAGACATATACTCAAGGATTTTTCTTTCCAAAAACAGGATCTCATTGGTGATTCAGTTTTGTATCCCAATACTTTAAGGATTTCACTGCTACAAATATGAGAAAATGGACTTCTATTTCCAGGAAACAAATAAACAAAAGTATAAAATTCCCAATTACAGCCGCTTTCCAGACTAAAATTTTAAAGATATTGTGTATGGTCAATAGCGTGCACATCTTTTGGGTTTTGTTGTTCTTCTCCTTCACGACTGACCGCCCCGCATAAGCCCAACAAGCTGCTCACCGAGGCCGCAGATTGACAAGATCCGGGGGATCTGACTGTTCCATCTGTGTCCCAGCAACTACATGATTTGGACAAATTAACCCTCCTCTCTGGGGCTCAGTTTCCTCATCTGTTAAGTGGGGACAGCAACAGTGTCCCCAAAGTGAGCTAATCCATGCGATGCACTGGAGCTGGTAACCTAGTAAGTGCTCAGTAAAAGGTAAAACAATAATCATTAAGTTTCTCAAGTTTGAGACACAATCTTCATATTGCAAATACATGCACTTCCATTTGTCTGTTTTCTACTTGTTTTTACAAACTGACTAGGACAACATGCAATAAGACAGTGAAATAACTGACCAAACATAGCTTTTCAACAACTGAGCTGCTGCCACGGCTGGCAGGCAGCACCTGTGCTCTCTGCCCACTGAGAGGCGGGCCACAGGCAGCAGAGGAAGCAGGCGGCCGAGCGCCAGGGCGCACGTGCAGGGCCAGGGAGACTCGGGTCTGTCTTCCCTCCTGAAGGCAGGGACCCGGCTCCTTTGTCGTCTTCCATAGCTCTCATAAAAAATGGCAGAGACTTTGTAGCCCCTGGGAGGGGCCACTGTCGAGAGGCAGTAAGGCCAGCTACAAGCAGTAGCCTCGGATGAGTTACTGAACATTTGGGGGTCTCTGTCCTCATCTGTTAGGACTAAATGAGAGATCACCTTGAAGGAGCTAAAAAAGTACCCGGGATGTGACAAGCATGCAGTACATGTCAGCTAGCCGGGATGACTTAAATCCCTCACGAGACCGCCATGTTTTTTTGTTTTTTTTTTTTTAACCTCTCAGTGAAATCCAGTCTTAGTCTAAGTGGTACCTTTACTTCATACTGTGGATATTAAAACTTGGGTCAGTCTTTGTAAATATATTTCCAGAAAGAGCAAAGGAAAGCAGATTCTGCTTTTCTGAGACTGCTTCCTTGATTTCTTAGGACTTGAGAGAGTGACGTCGTTTGCTAGCCTGATGGTGGTCTAGGGCCATGCTGGCAAGCCACAGTCCACGGGCCAAACCTGGCCTACCACCTTTTTTTGTAAGTCTATACGTCTAAGAGTGTCTTAACATTTTTAAGTGGTTGGAAAAGAATCAAAACAAGAATGACACTTCATGACCTGTGAAAGTTGTACAAAATTCAAATGTCAGCGTCCATAAAGTTTACTGGAACACAACCACACTCATTCATGTGTATCGTTTGCGGCTGTTCGTGCTGGAACAGCAAAGGTGAGCTGCTTCCACGGAGACCACGTGGCCCACAAAGTCCTTCATAGAACAGGTTCGCTGACCTCTGGTTTAGGGTAAGGAGTTAATATTCCCATGGCCCCAGCTCTGTCCCCTGCCACCCAGACTCCCCCATCACCTCCAACCCCACCCCAAAGAGTGTGTTCCTTGAGGACATGAAGCCAGGGGGAAGGAAACAAACATCCAGTGAGCATCTTTTCCCTGCCAGACACTGCACCAGGCCCTTCAGAGATATCATCTCGGTATTGGCAAAATTCCCACTTTAGGGATGAGAAAACTGAGGCTCAGAGAGACAAATCACCTGCCCGAGCCAATAAGCGGCTGAGATTGGATTTGAAAATCCAGCTTTGCCAACCTCGAATCAATATTCTATACCTGGTTTAGAGTTATTTGACCAACCCAGGGGCAGAAGGCAGGTGAGGACCACTGGGTGCCTTCTGGCCTTGGTCCAAGCTTTCTCGGGTGACACGTTACATCCTGGGCCTGTTCCCTTGCTCAGCACCCCCCACCCTATGTTCCTGCCACGTTCCCAGCCTTGGCTCGGATCTGCGTTTTCACCCGGCCCTGGCAGCCAGGATAAACACGGCCTGTCCAGCATCTGCTCGCACGCAGCCAGCAGAACCCACCTCCCCGCTGCCGCGCCTGCAGCTCCAAACAATGATGGAGAGGGAAACGTCAGCCGGTGCCGGGAGAGACCAATCTTCCAATTCCATGGAAGATGCCCACCTGTGGGACAGGGAGGGGGCACTGTACGGACTGAAAGGGCCTTTTTACCCTTTTTATACCTGCCTTTATGTGTCCAGTCCCATGAGCCAGGCCTCGCCAAGGGGCCGAGAAAAGGGGCCCCTCGGCAAATGTTCTGGATTAGGAAGGGGAGGTGTTTCGTGAAGGTTTTAAACAAATCGTGTCTGGCCTCTGCGGACTTGCTCTCCTGGATACCTTGGTGCCCAAGCGTCCTGTCCCTGCAGGGATCTTTCCACCCGCCTGAAGCTGGTTTCCCCTATCCGTTCCCCCTGGCTGGGCAAGACACCCAGGTTGGCCGTCGCATCAGCTCATGTTCTCCCGCGAGTCTGTCTCCACGAAGACCCTCCAGGGCAGCTGATCTTAAAATTTGTGGAACACTTTTCTCCACTAGACCAGGAGGTTTTCTAAATCCAGCCCCCTCAGTTCAACACTGCTGGCTTGTTCTGCTCAGGGGAACGTAGCCAATGGTGAAATAAAGCCACGTACATGTGTTCATGTGTGTCTGCATGTGCATGGCGTGTGTGTGTGTGTGTGTGTGTGTGTCCATCCCACCAAGTTATCGGCATTAGGATCCTGCACCACAGCTGCAGGAAGCGGGAGGGGGCAGCAGGTGGTGGGCGCTGACCTGTCGGGATTTGGCTTCTGTGACTGCAGTCCCCTGAGAGGAAAGGGACCCCTTGGGAGGTCCCTGAGCTTGGTGCTCACGGCAGCAGGGCCCCCAGGCGTCACTGTCTACCTGTCGTTGACTAGTAGCATCTTACCATTCCATCCCTGGCCTGAGCACTTCCCACTGTTCTACCCACAGCCATCTGGGTTCTGAGACTGTCCCGGACCCAGCAGCCCGAGCAGGCCTGCGGGACTGACCTCCGCACTTCTCCAACCTCAATGAGCAAAGGAGCACCCGGGCATCTTGTGCAGTAAAATCAGAGTCTGATTCAGAAGGGCCAGGTGTGGCCTGGGAATCTGCATTTCTAACACGCTCTCTCCCGGGTGACGCTGCTGCTGCTGCTGCTGCGGGGACCACACTGAGCGCGGAGGCCACGCTGCGCTGGGAGAGCTGAGTCATGGAACACGTTAGTTCTCCAGGCTCTGCGCACCTCTTCCCTCGGCCCATAAAGGCTCCTTTCAGGCTTTCCGGGGCAGGCCTGGGATGTGAAATTTCAAACTTCGCCCTGGAGTTAAATTCCAGGAGGGGGTACCAAGAGCAAAGCATAAAGGATGGGGGAGGAAGGGCAGGACGTGTCCCACGTGTTCTCACTGAAGCCAGGCCACAGGGACACTCAGGGCGGGCCTGCCCAGGGCACAGTGCCTGTTCACCCCCATCTTCCAGGGACCTGGCGGGAGGGCGGTAGAGGAGGTGACAGTTCCCCTCTGGGCAGCTGATGCTGGGAGAAGCCTGTGGCCCACAGCAATGTCAGGTCCACAAAACCCACATCCCGTAGATGGAACAGGTAGAAAAAGGCCACAGGCCTCCTCGGGCCAGCTTCTGGGGCTGCTAACCCCTTTTGGGATTGCCCGATGCATTCTTTTTCCCTCTGATTTCACCCCAAACCTGTTGAAGAGCACACTGTGTGGCCTGGTTCCTCCTGCATAAAATGGGCACAACACCCGCCTCCTCCTTGGGCTGTTAAGGAAATTAAGCTCGAATATGTGTAAAGGGCTCACACACTAGAGGTTTGGGTTCTCAACTTCCTTCCCACCCACCCTCGGCCCACCATCCCAAACACACCCACGGTACGAGTAGTAAGAGGGACCTAGTGGTCACCTAGCTGGTCTGGCGTCATCTGACCGGGGTGCGAGCTGGTTGGGGTGGACATGCGTCTCTGTATAAGAGTTGCTCAATATCTTTGTTTCCCCAGACCTAAAACATTGCCGGGGGCGGGGGTGGGGGGATCTTTACAAGTCATTTTAGACTTTGAGTGTTAACCTTGCACGGGGAGAAAGGCCTGGAAGAAAAGTATAGGCAGTCAGCAGGAACGTGGCCGAGGCTGGGGCAGCTCGGAGGCACAGTGTCCCGCCTGGGCCGCTAGGCGGCTCCGAGGCTAACGGATGAGCACAGGCTGCGTCCGCACCGCGGTTCTGTCCTCAGACTTTCCCAAGTCTTCACAGGCCTGGCTGACACCAACACCAGGCGCTGCTGGGCGGGCAGGGCCTCTCGCCCCCGGGCTGGCATTTCTTTCCCATTTTCACAGATGCCCAAGAGGGGAAGAGGCGGTCACCATGATGGAGTCCTGCCCTGGGAGGTGCACGAAGGCAGTGGTCTGCTCGTCAGCCGCACTTCTGGAGGGTGGGAAGAGGCTTCAGGGAGTCCCTGCTCTGCAGTCCCTGGCCCGACAGCCTCCTCCACCTCTCTCCTCCCGTCCTGCCAGAGTGGGGTGGGGTGGGAAGAAGTCTGGATTTGGATTCCTCCCTCCTGCGCTTCCTGGCTGGGCAATCTGGAAAATGGGATAATAATACCCCCGCTGCAGGGTCAGCGAGAGGACTTCGCGTCCACTCGTAGGCCCTGGATGTAGATGTAGGACACTTTCTCTTCCTCACCCCTCCCCGCCTCTCTCTCCCAGCGGCTTAGCCAATTCACCAGGAAGAAAGACCCTCCCCTGCAGAACTTCTCCCCAGAACTAGAGGGTCTCTGCAGGCGAAGAGGTGATTTCCAGCCACACCTCACCGAATCAGCATTGCTCAAAGTGAGTTTCTCACCCAGGCAGGGCATTAAAAATACTGATCCCAGGCCGGGTGGGGTGGCTCACGCCTGTAATCCTAGCTCTCTGGGAGGCCGAGGCGGGCGGATTGTTTGAGCTCAGGAGTTCGAGACCAGCCTGAGCAAGAGCGAGACCCCATCTCTACTAAAAATAGAAATAAATTAATTGGACAACTAAAA
>CAUYSK010011800.1:0-32526 GCA_963575035.1 Avahi laniger | reverse complement strand
AGACGGGGTCTCGCTCTTGCTCAGGCTGGTCTCGAACTCCTGAGCTCAGAACGATCCGCCCACCTCGGCCTCCCAGAGTGCTAGGATTACAGGCGTGAGCCACTGCGCCCGGCCAAGATGCTATTATAAATTGCATTGTTTTCTTAATTTTTTTTCAGATTGTTCATTGTTAGTATATAGAAATACAACTGATTTTTGTATGTTGATTTTGTATCCCGCAACTTTGCTGAATTCATTTATCAGTTCTAAGTTTTTTGGTGGAATCTTTAGGGTTTTCTACATATAAGATCACATCATCTTTGAATACAGGTAACTTTACTTCTTCAGAACAAAATAGGCACTAATTCTTTCTGTATTATATTTGTGTTATAGTTTGAAGTTCTGACCCTAACTCTGAGATTCATTGAGTTTGTGTTTACATGGAGGTGGAGGAGGTCCTGGAAAGTTATAGCTGGAAGGGTCCTGAGATCCTGCAGTGCAGCCAAGGTCACACAGAAAGCTGGAGGTTCAACAGGCGTCTGAAACCTGATCCCTGTTCCTCCTCTTAACTTCCTAGGAGCAGACAGAGAGCCAAGCTGGCAGCCAGGGTGGAAGCCCTTGCCTAGAAGGTATTTATGGGACTCAGACTTGATCCCTTTTTGCTTCCACCCAAGGCTTTCCTTATCTTAGGAAGTGGAGATTCTGGCTGAATCCCAGTGCATCCATCTGGTTAAAATAAACATCTTGGGTGGTCTCAGATGGAAAAGAACTTGATGAAGCGTCAGATTTGGAAGTGGGAGAGACAGATTTGGAAGCAGGACAAATTTTGTCTTTGTGAGGTTGGAGCTTTTTAGCACCAGTTGAACACAAGATTTCAGCCTTAGGGCTAAGTATTTCCTCCCAGCAGAATGTCTCTATACCACTGCCAGCTGCTTGTAGTGGGGTTTGGAGAGGAAAGGAGGCTCTGAGTGGTAAGATTGTGGCCCTGGACAGGACACCAGGACACACTGATAGATCACAGATACTAGAAGTCCTGGGGGAAAAGCTGGTGGGTTGGGGGGAACCGCCAGGAAAGAGCTGTAGAGAGAGCACCTGTTGTGAAGTGGAGGTCTGAGTTTATATCCTGGTCATGTTTTCTTTTTGCCTACCATAAATGTTATACTAGCACTTACTGAGTCCTTACTGGGTGCTAGTCCATTTTGCTAAACGTTTTATATACATTTGTTTTCCTCCAAAAGCTATCTGGGCTCTTAACCATTATACTAAACTCCTCTCTTTTATACCTTTATTTTCAGTTTTCTACAGTGAATGTTGATTACTTTGGTAATTAAAATAATAATCTCAGGAAGGCTATACTTGACCTTCAACTTACCGTGGACTTCTGGGGGTATAGAAGTCATATAGTTCAGGGAGGACTACTTGGTAGGACCCTTCTTCCTCTCATCTTGTAACTTGGAAAGATTGGAGTGCTATTTTCGCAGCCCAGCAGCTTCCTGGGGACAAGTCAGTGTCCTGATAATAAATGATCAGATTCTTGAAACAAGAGCATCGGAGTCTCCTATAGCATCAGTGAAGAGCACAGATCTCTGTCTGGACCGTCTGGGAGCAAGTCCTGGGAATCTGCATTTTTGTGAGCTCTCCTGATGATCTTGATGTATATCTAGGCTTGAGAATCACTTCTCTGGGTAATTAGTTCCAATTCTGCCACTTAAAAGCTATGTGGTATGGGGTAAGTTATTTTCAGGGTTTTGTTTTTCCTTCAGCTCTGTGCTGAGAGCAAGGAGGAGGCCAGATAGTAACAGTAACATATAGATCATCCTATTCCATCCTCCTGAGAGGTGTTACTATTCCCACTCTGTTGATAAGGACAGTGAAGTTTGGAGTAGTGAATTTACTTGCCTATGGTCATGACAGGTAGTCAGGGACAGACCCAGAATTGAACCTAGGCTTAGATCATAGAGAAGTGCTTTTGAAATCAGTAACACTGACAGCAGGGATCATTATTTCCACATCCTTCCTGAGTGCCAGACCTTATTCTCTGCAGCCCTGGTACCTGCCACACCAGGCCAGACTTGGCCTCTGCCCTCTGGGAGCTTTCATGTAGCAGCTTTCAAACTAGAGTGTACTTTTAAAATCCAGAGTCCTGAGTCCTACCCCAGAGATACTTATTCATAGGTCTGAGTTGGGGGAAAAAGTTTCCAAGAGGTTCTCAGGCTGGGGACCATGGAGAGACTACCATTCATAAACAGTGCAAAGGAAGAGACTTTCCCTGACCATGAGACTAAAGGGTGGCATACCCTCCTCCGTCACTAACACCACTTTTTTTTTAAACTATCGGACACAAGGTCCAAATTGACATTGATATCCAAGGACTTGGATGATCATCTTGGCCCTCTAATAAGAAGGGGGGGGGGTCAGGTAATACATACGTAGCCCAAAGAGATAGCAGGTACTTAGGACCAGGAACAGAGAAGCATTTAAAAGCAGTTTCCTAAATGAGGCTGTCATAAGAAAGGTGGATGTCCTCAGATCACATTCCCAGCTTTGGGGGGGGAGACCCTAGCCACATTGTCCCTCACAGTCAACTTTCATTATCTAGTGTCCGCTCACTTCAGGGCTCATTGATTTGAGGCTCGATGCAGAAGACACGTTTCAGTTCTTTGAAAAAGAGTTATGTAAGAAGCCATCTCTCCATAGGTGGTTGAACCATCCAAATCACTTTCCCCTTTAGGGAAAATTACTACTTTCTGGATGTGAAATGTGTTAAATTCATTTTGAAGAGTCCTTCCAGCATGTTCCTGTTCTGCCAAGCCCCAGGGTCAAGTGTCCAGTTTGAGAGGGAAGTGGGGAAAATTAGGACCATGGATGAATGGCTAAGGAGTGAGGACTCTTTAATCTGGGGAACTTGAGCGGAGAGGCTCCATCTCCAGACAACCAAAGCAGAGTGACCTGTGGGAGAGATTGGACGTCCTCAATCCTGGGGTATTGGGGAGAAATCACAAAGGTGATTTGGTTCATAGAAGAAACTTCTTGTGCTTAGCTCCATACCACTGTTACACAGCTGGACGCCAACAGGTGTAAGTGTCCATCAAATAGGTTCTGGGCAGACCTCAGAGTGACCTTGAAGCAAGAGACTTGAATTCAAATCCTAGCTCCACACTTAGACTAGCTGTACGAGTTCAGGCAAGTAACTTAAATCCCCACTGAGTTTCATCACCTAGGAGGGCATCTCTCTATTGTACGTGTGTACATAAAAATTAAGAGATAATGAACATTGCACAGGCCTAGGCATACCCAGCAAAACTTGCTGTTTACTACTGTTGCAGACCTTGGTTTTTGTACTTTGGGCTGCAATGGGAAATTTACTAGCTGATGTAATAGGGAAGTCTAGAGGTGGTACTGGTTTCAGACATGACTGGAGCCTCTGTCTCTTATCTGCTTTCTGTGCTGGCTTCATGCTGCAGTCAAGTTCTCCTCCCGCACCGAGAGGGGTAGGACAGTTCCCAGCTGTCTTCAGATCACTTCCTCACCACTGAGCAACCCCAAAGCTTAACTGTAGATCCCAGGGAAGACTGGTCCCACCTGGGAGGCATGTGACCCTGCATGCTCTGGTGACTGGGGTATGGAAGGGGGCTGCAGAAAGGGAACAGGGGTGGAGGGTGCACAAAACTCACAGGTGGCTACCAGAGGCAGAGTAACAACTTGGTGACAGCTTTGTCCCCAGGCCTGGGCCTAGAGGCACAGTGGATCAATCAAGAACACTGCTTAAAAAGAGAACAAAAACTTTATTTGACAAAAGACAAAAACAAGTTATTTACAGTAGTTTTTTCTCAAATAATTCAATGGGACAAGTGTGCTTCTCCTCCAGTTTATCTTACAACCAAAACCAAGTGAGGCTGCCCCACCCCCAGACACCCCATTTTACACTAGGGGGGATGCCAGCCAGAATTCAGCAGCACGGCTCCCTCACGCCCTCCGTTGCTCAGTGCACTGTGGGGAGGGGAGACCCACCCCAGCCCAGTACACAGAGTTCCTGCTACGGGCATCCCGCAGTAGTCACTCCAGACTGGGCTCAGACACGTCGGGATGGAAGAGGCTGGGCAAACAGCAGCTTCAACCTCGACACTGCCACGTTCACTCTTCCCCAGCTGGGCCTCAGGAGGGTGAGGATCCCTGAACCCCCTGGGCACACCAGGAGCAGGCACAGGAGGAAGAGGCCGGAGCGCCCAGGAAACTTGCTCACTCCCACAGCAACAGATGGGCCAAGCCGCTCAGAAGTGGGGGAGCCTCCCTGAGGGCTTCAGGGGTCTTCCCAGAAAGGACAGAATGAATGTTGCTGCCTTTCTCCTGGCCAGGCCCACCAATGTCAGACAATAGCTAGGAACCCCTCCTTGTGCCTAACCTAGCAATTTCAGGAAACTAAAGGCTGGGGCTCCTGACCTATCTTTTGGCCCAGTAACAATGTTATTCAGAACAAAAATATTTCGGCTAATAATAACCTAGGATTAGTGTTTCGTAGGATATATAACGATGGGGCATATTGCTGTTGACACTGTCAACAATGAAACAGCAAAAGAAAAAATGGGGGCGAGGGAGGAGCATAAACCAACTGCGGGGCCCACCTGGTGGCTCGTGCCCATAAGACCATCCGTGATCGGTTTCACTGGCAAGTTCAGGGTAGGGCCCCTGCAACCCCAATCTAAAGAAAGGTGAGACAAAGACACAAATAACAGGCTTTTAACCCATGTCGAGCCCCAGCTGCCTCTGAAGGAAGTTCCTCGGGCAGCTTCGGGCACTGTTCCCTGCTTCCTGCAGGAACAGTTTCCTGCCACCTTGAGGGGAAGCCGCCTGTGCCAGTCAGCTAGAAGGCCTTCGTGACCAGTAGATGGCTCACTTCTCTCCAAATTGGAGATGCCAAGAGATTTTGATATTCTGGCTCCACTAATCTTTAAGTTCCTTTAGGAATTCAAAACTCAGGCTGCAGGGCAAAAACCATCAAGAATAAAGAAGGGGAAAATGTTAAAGAAAAAAAGAAAAAAATATCCACTGCTTCAGTCTAGCTTACTTCCCCACCCCCCAAAAAATACAGTAAGGAAAACAAAAAAACCAAACACCTCTCTGGTTTTATCATTTTTCTCTGCTCTGCACCTGGAAGGTTTAGTCAGATTCTGTTGGGCTGTCTCTTGGCTATGGCTTTATCCCCTCTGTGCCTGATGTAGAAAAGCCAACGCCCACAAGTTTTTTTTTTCTGTCTTTTTTTGGTAAACCAAACCAACAATACAACAACCACTTGGAATTTCACACTACTGCAGAGATTTAGCTGGTCCCCAAAATAAAAATACTCCTTCCTTGCAAAACACTCCCAATGGCAGTGGCGGGTCATTCCTAGTTCATCAGACTCCATCACGCAAGGCATTCTCATTCCCACAACCTGGGCTAACTACTGCCATTGATGCAAACCACAGCAAAAAGGGAAAAATGAACAGTTTAGCAAAAATCTAAACATTCAACTGGAGTCGGTCCTGTTACATCTGCTGGGCTCCTCTTTGTTTGTTCATGCTTATGAACTTGGAATGTCCACACCTGGTTTGACAGAAAGAGGCACAGCTCAGGGGCAGCTTGGACCCAGCACAGGTCTGAACCTGGCAAGGTTCCTGAGCCCAGCCCAGAGAAACCAGGCTGGAAGAAAGGTGTCCCAGGGGTCCTCTGGAGAAGCAGCAGCAGCAGCACCATGCCTGCCTCCAATCTCTTGGTCTCACCACTGAAGGGAGGCCAGGGCAAACAGCAGAAGTAGCAGAGGAGAGGTCCCCCATCACAGTGCAGTGACGCCCGCTGGCATCTTCCTGCTGAAGACCTCTGGACAGAGGAGATGATCCTGATGTGTGGCAGTGATCCATAGAAAACCCTCTGTATGGAAGGGAACCAAAACGGAAACCCAGGACAGCTGGCTCAAGCCTCGAGCACCCCTGCTGGCAGATGCCTACTTGGGGTTTTCAGAGACTAATGGGATGGGAGTGTGCAGTAGCGGGAGCGATGGGTCCTGCTGCTTCTGAAGCTCCATCTCAGCAGCCCTCTGTAGCGCCACCTCCACCAGCAGCTGGAAGCTGCTGAAGTCCTCTTTGTCCTGCTCTGGGGGTGTGGGTGGAGGTGTGTTGAAGAGTCCACCTGTGGGGCTTCCGGCCTCAGCCCTAGTCAGCAGAGTGAGGGTGCTACCAGGGGTCACCAGGGGTTTGGGGGGCTCCAGCTCCCCCTGTGGGAAGGGGACTGCTGGCTTTTCCCCCTGGCCTGAGTGGAGTGGCATGGAGCACACAGACAAGGACAGCACATTGGCAGGGGCTGGTACAGACACAGCCAATGCTGAGGGGCTGCTGCCACGGGGGAGGGCCACCTCTGAGGCCTTACCCCCGCGGCGGGAAATGGTGAACTGATTAGGGTCTTTGCCGTCCTTCCGAAGCATGTCTGGGAGAAGCCGCCGCCGGGCATTGATGAACCAGTTACATATCTGGAATGAACGTAGAAGACTGATCAGTTCACTTAATCAAAAACAGCTAAGAAGCACTTACTGTGTCCCAGGACCCAGGAACACAGGAGCAAACAACACAAACACAATCCCAGCCCTCACGGAGTTGCATAGCAGGAAGAGGAAGTTAGATAAGAAATCACACAAACAAATATAAAATCGCAACTGTGATTCAGCCAGTGAAGAGAAGGTCCATACAATGGTGCTGCTGCGGACAGTAACGGGGAGACCCAGTCTAGTCTTTGTGGACTCAGGGAAGCACTCTCTGAAGGAGAAGCAGTTGTTTAGGCGGGAGGTGGGAGGGAGCAGAGTGGCAGGTGGCTGCAGAGTGCCTATGAGAAAGGTCCATGTGGCTGGAGCTGAGAGTGGTTAACTGGGGGTCACCTCTTAGGGTATCTGTTTCTTTATCATAAGGGCACTGGGGAGCCGCAGGAGGGTCTGGAGCAAAGCAGCACCTTGCTTTGTGGAGAACAGACTGGAAGCAGAGAGATGGGGTAGCAGTTCATGTCACTTTATGGGAGGTAGCAAGGAGGACAAATGTTTGATCTGTTTAGGAAACCAGGAATGGCAGGACCTGCTGCCTGGTTGGATGTGGGTAGATAAAGCAGGAAAGAGAGGGGACAAGGCTAACAGCGATTCACTCCTAAGCCTGCAGAGCAGAGTCTTGCTGTAGGCCAGAGGAAGAGCCACGAAGCAATACGAGGACTAGTGGCTCCAGCAGAATTGTCCTTTCAACCAGCTTCCTTAAGTCTTTTTCCCACATGCTGCTGAGAAAGCTGCCATTAATTTTGACCCCATTCCCATCTAGTTGATCGTTTAGACCCATCTTTTTTGACGTACACACGAGGCATGTAGTTTCTCACCATTAAGTGGTATGCTACGTGCTGCAAAGCTCAAGGCACAGGTGGTTTGGGGGATGCATCTAGCACCCTGTCCCCATCTATCTGGACTCTTTAATAGCCCCAGCTTCACAGCGCTCCAGTCCAGTCTCTTCACTGGTTGTTGGTTCTGTTTCTAAAATGGAATGGCTGTCATTCCCGTTCCAGAAAGCTGCCATTTGTCTCCTACTGCCTACCGGATCGAGTCCAGACTCGAGAGGCTGGGCATAAAACCCTCTCGTGTCATCATAGCCCCTCTGTCCAGCTGCCCCTACACAATCCCTTCCTACCCTCCGCGTTCCGCAGTGTAAAACTGCTCACCTGCCCCCACTCAGGCTCTGCTTGTTTCTTGTTTTCAGTAAAGAACTGACCTTACCCAACCTGCTCTTTTTTTAATAGCCTCATGCCTTTTGCATGCCACATTCCTTTTTTCCGGAATGCCCTCTTCTGCACCTGGGGAATGTCTACTCCTCTAAGTAAGATATTAGAGATAGGGCCAGAGCAGAGGAAATGGATTCAAAAAACATCTCAATTCACCCAGAGCCTGTGTTAGGGCCTGGCACAGTCTCTTTTCAGACAAAAACGACACCACAAGGGTAGATAACAGTGTTCAAGAAAAGTGTGAATACAGTCTATGTACACACAAGGGCAGCAGGCACCGCACCCTGGCATCATTCCTGACCCTCTAAAAGATCAACCATTTGTACCCTTTTTCCCCTTGTTCACTCCCAATGGCCTGGGGATGTGATGCGACTAATCCTACAGTAGCTCCTCTGGGCATTGTTTTTAAAACAAACAAACAAAAAAAAACAGGTAAAGATTAGACTAGAAAACAGTTTCTTAGCTGCCTGGTCGGTGTTAAGTTCATAAATACAAAACCTGTTTTCAAACATCAACTCTTTTGTTACACACACAATCCCCTAACAGCTTTTCCAAGTCCTCCTCCCTCTTGCCTTCCACTGAAGAGGCCACCACAGGGGAAAAGCTGCCTAATCACTTTCTTGCCAACTCAGAAGCAGGGGAGAGAAGAAACATTAGAAACTGCGTATGTGGTGGGAGGGGCACGGGAGGTATCCATACATCTAGGCATCTTTCTGGGAGCCTCCATGCGGACACAACTTTCTTCTCATAATTACATCAGCCCTAGAAGATGAGTCTGATCAACTCCGACTTTCCTGATGAACACACTTACAGCTCAGCCTGGTAAAGTCAGCCAGGATTCCACCTGCAGCAGGGATCCCCAAGCCTGGGCCTTTGCGTCTGGAGGAGCGGGAGTCACTCTGCATCTGTCTCTGAGGCTGTCACAGGGCCCCAGAGCCTGGTGTATTATATTCACTAGAACTGTCAAGGTGGAGCTTCTTGCCTTCCTGCTGCTCTCCCTTCTTGCTCATTCAAATAATATTCAAGTGCCTGCTATGTGCTAGGCCCAGTTCTTGGTGCTGAGGATGCCTTTGTGAATCAAACAGACACGTACTCTGCCCTGTGAAGCCTTAGAGTCCATCTAGACGGGAGACTGGCAATGAACAAATAGGTGACTACCCAGACAGGAATAAGGGGTAGTACATAAAGATAAAAGAGGCTACCATAGACAACAGGGTCTGGAAGGCTGAGACCTAAAGGATAAGGAAGAGCCAGCAATACAGAAAGCTAAGGAAAGAATGTTCTAGACAGAGGGAACAGCAAATGCCAAGGTGCTGAGGCAGGAAAGAGTTTGGTTTAAGGGACTGACAAAAGGGGGGAATGGTAGGTGATGAACTCAGAAGTGAGCAGGCTGATCTCACCAGGCCAGCATACCGTGATCAACCACTCAGGGGTCCAAATAGTGGCTTGATCGAAATTTTATACTCTAGGTCCTTCTGTTGGTCCTGTCTTCTCTCCTCTTACTTCATCAACAGGTACTTACGGGGCTTGTACTAAGTACCAGCTGCTGTAGGGGACCTCCTGTGCTGGGACATGGGAACTGTGTGGGCTGTGGCAGTGCCTAGCAGGCCTCAGTGTCTGCTGAAGGGATCAAAGGCCCAGGACTCTCGTACCAGTTTCTGTCCCTGGCTATCACCAGGCCTCATTCTTGGCTGTATCTGAGCAAGCCCTTGGGTACCATCTTCCCATGGATTGTATCTGCCTCTACCCAGCCAAGGGGACAGCCACCATTTTAGGAGCTGGTGCTTGGAGTTGGTATGGCTCCCTGCCCAGCTGACTACAGCCATACCCATTCCATAGAGGACCCAAAGACAGCATCAGGCCCCTGGCCATGTCAGGCTGGAAGGCTTCTTCTCTCTCTCCATTCCAGCCAGGAAGAGCCCTGCCCCTGAGGTTCTCATTTGTCCCTCTTCCCCTCTATGGTCCTGCAGGGTAGCCGAGCATCAGGCATCAGTGGACGCTGGCTGAGCTGAATCCTAACTAGAGTCTCAGGGGAACCCCAAAGAGAGGTAGGGCTGAAGAGCTCGGTGGGATGAAGGGAACAAACTTATTAAAGCACTTTTAATACCAGTACCATGCCAACCACCTCACCTGCGTTATGTTTAATCTGTGTGCAAGCCTGGAAGGTGGAAAGCAGTGTCCCTAAGTACTAAAGGGAAAACTGGAGCTCAAAGTGATGAAAGAACTTGCCCAAAGTCACACAGCCTGAGTGCAGAGCTGGGATTCAAACCCAGGTCTCTGGGCTTTACAACCCCCACTGCTTTGCTATCTCTTCCCAGGGGAGCAGAGGGGACAGCTGAACGATCATCATCATCATCCTAATGGCAAACACGTGACACAAAATATCAGGTGCTATTCTGAACGCTGCACATCTAATTACTCGTTTGACCTCAGCAGCCTATGAGACAGGTTTTCTTCTTTTTTTTTTTTTCTGAGACAGAGTCTCACTGTGCTGCCCGGGCTAGAGTGCCATGGCGTCAGCCCAGCTCACAGCAACCTCAAACTCCTGTGCTCAAGCAATCCTTCTGCCTCAGCCTCCCGAGTAGCTGGGACTACAGGCATGCGCCACCATGCCCGGCTAATTTTTTCTATGTATTTTTAGTTGTTCGATTAACAATTTCTTTCTATTTTTAGTAGAGATGGGGTCTCGCTCTTGCTCAGGCTGGTTTCGAACTCCTGAGCTCAAACAATCTACCCGCCTTGGCCTCCCAGAGTGCTAGGATTACAGGCGTGAGCCACCGCGCCCAGCATGAGACAGGTTTTATGATGACATCCATCGAAGAAACTGAGGCCCAGATTAGAAGGGTTCAGAACTCTGCTCAAGGTCACAGGTGCAAAGGCTGGGCTTTGATCCAGACAGCCTGGTTCTGGGCAGCTACCACTGCCAGCCGCAGAGTGTCAGCCTGAGGCCTCTTCTCCTGGCGCTTCTGGTCCTTCCCTTCCACAGTTGCCACCTCGGCTACCTGCACTACAGGAGCGTGCTGAGCCTCCCACCTCACTGCTGGATGGTCAGGTCACAGCGACCTGGGTCAAATGAAGCAGGGATGAGTGCTGTTGAAGAGTCTCAGGGAGGAACCCTGGGCAGGCACCTAGCCCCCAGCTGCACCTCCCATTTTAGCTGACGATTCAGAGAACAGAACAGAAAAACACCCCCTCCACACACTCCCCCGCAGCTCGCCCTGGTCCACAGCACACTTGGCAGCCTGGCATCTGTTTTGTCTTCTCAGCCCATAGACATGCACAGCTGAAGGAGCTGGGATAACAGGATTTAATGCAGCCCCTTGCGGCTACCCTGCTCAGGTCTAAGTCGGGAAAAGAGCCTGTGCCTTGCCCCCACTGGAGGACCTTGGGGAAGTGATAGGAAGAACATCAAGGTGAATTCTGTGACTTATATGGCAGAACACAGGCTGGAGGCCTGAAAGCTGTCTCTCCCCTTAACAGGGCTCTATCTGAAATGCTGCTGCCCTGTCAGTATTTTTTTTTTTTTTATCAGAGATGAAGGACAGGGAGGAATCACTGTGGCAAATGGGGGTGGGAGGGGCACCAGGAAGCTAACAAAGGCCCTGAGGCTGAAAGCTGGAAGGCAGACACAAGCGCTGGGTGAGAAATGGCGCAAAAGCAGGGAAGCAAGTGAAGGCAGAGGGGGCCTTTCCCAAACGTCATGGCACCACTCATACTGCCACTGTACTCCAGTGTTCGTAAAGGTAGCTGCCTGTATTAGAATCACCTTGGGGGAGATTTTTTTTTTTTTGGAGACAGAGCCTTGCTCTGTCACGCTGGTTAGAGTACAGTCCTCATAGCTCACTGCAAACCCTAACTCCTGGGGCTCAAGGGATCCTCCTGCCGCAGCCTCCCAAGTAGCTGGGACTACAGGTGCACACCACACCTGGCTAACACTATTTTTTGTAGAGACAGGGTCTCACTCTTACTCAGGCTGGTCTCAAACATCTGACTTCAAGTGATCCTCCCTCCTCGGCATCCCAGAGTGCTAGGATTACAGGTGTGAGCCACTGTGCTCAAGATTTAAAAAAACTGTCAAATAGCTATTTTTCATCTGCTCTATAGATCTGGTGGGGGTGAGGGGTGGAGTCAGGAATGTGTGTTTTTAAATAAGCTACCCAGAGAGTCTGGCGCCCAAGTTTAGGAGTCCACAGTTTAGCCCACTGGTTTGACTTGTCCTCGAGGGCCAAGCCCTTTGTTTAAGGAGAAAAACTTACACAAAAGCTCAAAAAACATATACACAGATAAAAGGCCTTGAGATGGGAACACAGAGATCGCCTGTGGGAGGAATGGGAAGGCAGCTAGCTGTGGAGCCAAGAGGAGGAGAGTAGCTCAGGACACAGAGATAATCACTGGCTGCCCTGGGGGCCTGGCCGGGCTACTCCTCCCACACAGCAGGCCACCACTGCCTGGGCACGAGGATCCTTTCTCCACCCAAGGCCCAGTCCTGGTGTGGGTGTCCCTCAGGAGCGTGCATTTGAAAGCCTGACAGCAATGAAGGAATGGGGAGGGGCCTGTTCTACCACTGTTTCTAGCAGGGAGCACTGGGCCTGGCACACAGTGTGCCAGTGTCCCCCCCCCATGCTACAGTGAAGGAATGGGGCCCAGAACCCTCCCACGTTGCTGCCTAGAACAGTTAGCAAACCACAGATCTAGTCCAACCAATCCACTGGGCTTAGATGGTGTCACAGGGACCTGTGAAAATCCTTCACAAAAGACTTTTTTTTGTATTATCCTCCCAACTGCCTAGCCCCGGGCAAGTACCAGCAAACCAGTTAGTTAAATGACTCATTGACTTGCTAATGAGATCGCTCCTGGGCGGGTTAAAGGAGACAATCAAAAGAGATGTCCCCAGGGAGAGATAAAACAAGTTTGGCAAAATGTTGATTCTCGTTGAAGCCAGGTGATTGGTATGGGGTTCACTATAATATTCTCTTACTTTTGTGGATATTTAAAAATGTCCTTAATAAAAAAAGAAATTTAAAAAATTAAATATAGGAGGCCAGGCACAGTGGCTCATGCCTGTAATCCTAGCACTCTGGGAGGCTGAAGAGGGAGGATCACTTGAGGTCAGGAGTTTGAGACCAGCCTGAGCAAAAGGAGATCCCATCTCTACAAAAAATAGAAAAATTAGCTGGGCGTGGTGACAAATGCCTGTAGTCCCAGCTACTCGGGAAGCTGAGGCAGGAGGATCCCTTGAGCCCAGGAATTTGAGGTTGCAGTGAACTATGATGGTGCCACTGCACTCCAGCCCCAGAGACAGAGCAAGACCTGTATCAAAAACAAAAAAACCAGGAAGAAGAGTCTCCAGGGACTTAGGCCAGTTTTTCTGGACTGAGGAGCCACTACATTTCCTTACTTCTGAGGTTCTGCCTGTCGACATTTCCAACATTTTATAGTCATTTTCTGTGATTTACAATTATTTACTGAGCACCTAACCTACCAGATACCAAGCACTGAGCTACACTGGGGCTACAGCAATAACAAAACTAGCTCACTGCTCACACCTATAGAAAATATCGAAGTCTAAAAAGCAATCCCAGCCAAGTGGCCCAATGTTCTGACCCAGTCCAGGTGTTGTTTGAGTACACAACTCCTCTAGGGGTCAGTAGTTTTCCTGGTCAGTTGGACCAGTGTAGTAGGAACATGAGGGGCCAGGAATGAGGCCCAAAGTGCAGACAAGGGCAGATGATGTTGTCATTAGGCTGACAAGAACCACTGAAGGGTTTGTTTTTTTTTTTTTGAGACAGAGTCTCACTGTGTTGCCCAGGCTAGAGTGAGTGCCATGGCGTCATCCTGGCTCACAGCAACCTCAGACTCCTGGGCTCAAGTGATCCTACTGCCTCAGCCTCCCGAGTAGCTGGGACTACAAGCATGTGCCACCATGCTCAGCTAATTTTTTTTTCCTATGTATTTTTAGTTGTCAGATTAATAATTTCTTTCTATTTTTAGTAGAGACGAGGTCTCGCTCTCGCTCAGGCTGGTTTCGAACTCCTGAGTTCAAACAATCTGCCTGCCTCGGCCTCCCAGAGAGCTAGGATTACAGGCATGAGCCACCGCGCCCCGGCCTCACTGAAGGGTTTTAGGTAGGGGAGTGACAAGGGATCACACAATGATGGCTTGGACCAAGGTAAGAAGCCAAATCCCAGAAGTATTTAAGGGGTTTACGTACAGCAACTGCTGATGACAGGGCAGGAGCCAGCCTGGAGGAGTTATGAGAGGTGTGCAGTTGGGGCTGATGTGGGGTTCATGGCACAGTTTCCACCAAGGAGTGCCAGATGGGCCCCTCTGCTTTTAAATCTTAGCAGGACTCTAGGGCATGGTGGCCACCACTGGAACCCCTCCCTCCAGGCATGCCCAGGGCCAGCCAGCCCTTCCTTGAAAGTCTCCCGAGGCCTACGGTGATCCAGACTTACTCAGTCCCAGAGCCAGGGCCTTTGTCACACCACACACCACTGGGTCAGCAAAATACCACCTACCATTTTAAACTGATGCAGTTAGATGGAATTGTTTTTCCATTTATCCACTTTGGAAAACTGGTTTTATTATTGCGTGTAAGAGGAAACTCCCCCACTTTTTTTTACGTAGTTTTATATTTGCAAATAAGTGATGTGATAATAAAAATGATTCAAGTTGCATTTTATGGGGAGGCAGGTCCACGAGAAATGTTTTCTTTCTTTTGTTTTGCTCAGGCTGGTCTCAAAGTCCTGGCCTCAATAGATCCTCCCACCTCGGCCTCCCAAAGTGCTAGGATTACAGGCCACTGTGCCTAGGTGAAAAATGTTTTCTTTAAAAAGTTGCCTTCTCAGAGGCAATGAAACAGTGTTCTTGACAAAAAGAAATTCCAATGCCACGTGACAAGTGGTTTGATGGGACAGGTATGAGGCGCACTGGGAATATAAGCAGTGGCCCCCAAAGCTAGGCTATGGGTCAGAGGATGCTTTCATGAGAAAGAAATGCTTAAATGAAGTGAGCCAGGGTAGGAAAGGTCAGGGTTGCACCTAGCTGTTGGGAGCTGGGCAGAAGGCCTAGAGGCCCAAGGCTTTAAGGGCCAGGGAAGGAAAGAACTAAGATGAGGCTGGTGAGTCTAAGGAACTTGAACTCTATTCTGAGGGCAGTGGGGTCCCCAGAGTGTGTGACATGATCAGATTTTCACTTGTGTTCAAAAGAATGAGTTAAAGGAGCAAGGCTCGAGGAAGGGAGACTGGCAAAGAGGCTATCTAAGTAATCCTGGCTCTCGGTCTCTAAGCCTCTTGCCTCCTAGTTCTACATCCTGTAAGTTCAAGGGTACCTCTTCTGGGAGGCTATTTGAGGCTCCAGGCCCTGCCCTGGGTCTCTGCTGCCTTTTATTCCAACTGTGATCACTTTTGCAAACATCAGTGGCCAAGCTGGCCCTGCCACCCCCATCCCAGACTAGACACTCCTCAAGGGTAAGAATGTGTCTGCTTCCTCTCTGGGATCCCAACTCTGCCCAGCATGGAGCTGGGCCCAGTGGGGTTATCAGGAGGAACACTGTGAGATGCTACACACTGATAGGCACCCAGGGTCAGTTCCAGACCTTATGACCTAGAAGGAGAGGTGAGGATGAGGACAGGAGTAGAAGCACCCACTGTGCCCAACCCCTCACAGTCAGCCTTGGATTCTTCTGTTCAGTCCCTCCCCTGCATCCTATGGAAGTGGTACAATTATCTCCCCTTTTTCAGATGAGGAAATAACGAGGCTCAGAGACAAGGCAATGACCTGGCCAAGGTCCAAGCTGCTTCTTGTGGAGAAGATGGAATCTGAGTCAGGATCTCTAACTCTAGACCCTTTCTCGTAGAGAGACTCAGATTAACCACTGCCCAGCAAGTATAAAGTCAGGTGACAGGAGTTCTGAGGGCTGAAATACTTACCATGTCTCTTCATGGAGGAAGGACAGGAGCTGGGAGGAAGGGAAGGAGGGAGAGACAGCACCATACACTTGATTAATGGGCTATGAAAGGATGGGGGAAGGGGAAGAGTGGGGGTGAGCGGGGCAGCGTGGGCCTCCAGGGCTAGGCTGAGGGCCTACTATGTGTCTCCCAGGGAGGCAGGGTAACGCTGGTCCAGGGTATTCTGCCCCAGCACCATAAACAGGACAAAGACACCTGCAGGTCAGCAACAGGGGCAATTCAAAGGGGACAACGCTTTGCATTGCCTTTGAGTGTGCTCATGCATATGGTTTACAAAGTGCTTTCACACCCAGTTTTGAATCTGTTCCTCACAAGAGTTCTATGAGGCAGGAAAAGAGTCGGACCCCCACTTTACAGATGGGTAAATCAAGACATGTGGCAGAACTGAGCTTTGAACACAGAACCTCTGACTTCTGCCCTTTCCTTGGCTGTGATTCCAACTTATCTCTTAACCACACTGCAGATCACAAATTGCCCCCTACAACTAAATCCCCACCTGGGACACTGCTCTGGGGCTGGGGGCTGGATCCCACAATCTCAGACACTCAACACCTTCTCACCTTCCCACAGCCTCTAAATGTCTCCAGTGTTAATAATGACACCTAGATATTAATAACGATTAGTTTCTTGTCTCTGCAGCACTCTCCACAGTCTGAAATATTGCTGCAATGACCTCATTTTGTGTTCCCTTGAGGCAGGGAGAATGGATGTTCTCACTTGAGCCAAGAAGAAACTGAGGCCTGGAGAGGGGAAGCGACTGGCCCAAGGCCACACAGTGAATCAGTGACAGGTCTGGGACAGGACTAGAACCCAGGTCTCCTGCTACCCCACCACCTGGATCCCCTCCTTACCTGCAGCACTGACAGGTTGGTCTGACCAGAAAGGCTCAGCTTCTCCTGCTCGGAGGGGTAGGCGTTGTAGCGGTGCAGGTACAGCCAGTCCCGGAGGATCTTCACAGACTCCTTGGGCAGGTTCCCCCTGCGCTTCCTCTTGCCCGCCAGAGAGAGGAGGCCTTCGTCCTCGCCTAGATCACTGTCTGACATGGTGTCTAGAAGCTAGGCTGGACCTCTGGCAAGCCTAGGACAAGTGACACAGGGGACGGGGACCTCATTACCACGTACTGCCTCTCACCCTCTTCCTAGTCTCCAAACACACTCAGCGTTACTAGAGCCTGGGACACCAAAATCAGGGGAGTCGCAATTCAAAGTCTCAGGCCAAACCATAGCCTGAGCGAGCTAAACGGGAAGAGTCTAAAAGGGCCTCATTTCAAGGAGCGGGTAGGTGACACTGAAATGAATGTCAGCTCATTCACAAGCAGGACCAAGGATTAGAAATAATTGCAGCTACTCAATAATTAAGGTCTACTGTTTTCTTTGCTCTGTACTGAGCACTTTACATTATCTCACTTAATCCTCACAAGCCCTTATAAAGGAGAAACTGCTATCATCGCCATTTTATAGATGAAGAAACAGAGATTAAGAAAGCCACCCAAAACACAAGGCAGTTAAACAGAGTACCTTGCAACCCAGCAATTTCACTCCTAGGTATCTACCCAGGAGAAATGAAAACCTGTGTCCACACAAAACCTCACACACAAATGTTCACAGCAGCATTATTTGTGATAGCCAAATGGTAGAAACACCCCAGTGTCCCTCAGCAGATGAATGCATAAACAAAATGTGGTCTATCTCTATGATGGAATATTATTCAGCCGTAAAAAGGAGTGAAATCCTGACACGTGGATGGACCTTGAAAGCACCATGCCAAGTCAAAGACAGTCACAAAAGCACATGTATCTTAGGATTCTGTTTGTCGTGAAATGTCTGGAATAGGCAACTGTATAGAGACAGAAGGTAGATTAGCAGTTAGTTAGGGCTGGGGGGGGATAGAAAAGTGGTAGTTAAAGTGTGTGGGGTTTCTTTTTGAGGTGATAAAAATTGTCCTAAAGTTAAACATAGTTGTAAATATACTAAAAGCCACTGACATGTATACTTTAAATGGGTAAATTACATGGCATGTGAGTTATATCTCATAAAGCTGTTATGGGGGGGGGAGACATCCCACCTCCAGGATATGACATGCAAGTAGGATTTGGATGCAGGCAGTTTGCTTCCTCTCAGCTGCCTTATGGGCTCTACACCATCTGGCCTCCCAGGTCTCCCAGGGCCCAGTGAGGCATCTGGAAACTGCATGGATCACCATGGTCTGCAGCAATCCACATAATTAAAAATTTACAGAGAACCTACTGTGTACCTTGCAGAGAATGGTGAGTCAGCCCTACTGGTTGTTTCTCGGATATTCTCCCTTGTCAGGCCCTTTGGCCTGGTCCTAGACTCAATCCCTCAAAATCGTGATGAGTCTGTGCTTTGGTCCCTGCCCTACCCTCCACTTGGCTGTGTGACCCTGATCAAGTGTCCTCCCATCTCTGGGCTTGAGTCCCCACTTCACTGGTCAAATGAAGGAAGGTTTTTCTGTAGATAACCCAACCCAGCCGCTCATCTTCCGACAAAGTTCTTGTTCACACAAGCAAGAGAGATTTACATTTTAAAAGCAAAAGTTCTAGGTCAAGCTGATGCCAGAATCGCAAGGCTCCTCCCTTCTCAGCCTTTTAACAGCTCGCCAGCAGGCCAGCCAACAGACTCTGGCATCTCCCAGGTTTTGTTTCTTCTACTTGGGCCTGAGCCCAGATCTCTTGGCCCGCTAGGCCAGGCTTTCGAGGGAAGGGTCTCAGCCAGGCCACTTGGAGGTGAGACAGGCACTGGTTGAGGTGCCACTCCTCAGAGAGCACGGCCGGCAGGCTACCTTCTGAGGTCAGGCATTTCTGGGCCGCCGGGGCAGCAGATCTGGGCTCAGGGATGCAGCCCCGGCAGGCGGTTAGAAGCTTACAGAAGGTTATCTGTACAAATTCCACTCTGGCTGCCAGCCAAGCCCCAGTCTGCAGGGTTCCCGGGGTGGGCCCAGGGGATGACCCCTCAGTCTACACAAACTTTTCTACCTCAGCATCTTGCTCCTCAGGTCTGCCTGCCGTCAGGGAGGTTCCTCACGTACTCACCCCACACTGCGCCCAGACACACACTCCCCACTCGCTCCACGCACAGCAGCGCTCAGATAACTGGCACCGACCCATCTCTCAAGCCCTGCAAGCGCCGGGATTTTCACCGACACATACAGCACACACACAGCTTTACCAACCCCACACCTAGCACGAACCGTGACCCATGCAACTAGCCCGGCTTCTGTACCCGCCCACCCCTATCTCTCCGACAGGGAAAGCTCCGGACGTCACCACACCAGCCATCAGTTCTTACCCTATCTGGCCTGTGGCAGCACCCCCCTCGACACAACGCCCTCCCACACACTCCCACGACGCCACCTGCAGCGACTCCCGCACTAACTTTCTGACAACTCTTCCAGCTACACTCCCCCGGGCCGCGCACTCACGCTCGCATTCCCAGCGGTTCACACAAAGCGCGCAACCTCCCCCGCGGCCCAGACCGAGTCGGAGCACATGGCTCCTGGGGCGGCCAGGAATCGGCCAGCGCTCGGGGCGCCGGCACCCCCCCATCCCCCCACCCCGGGGCAGACTCGGCGCATCCGCTCCTCCGCGGGCCCGCAATCCCGATGGGGCAGGGGGCTGTGGAAGAAAGAAAACTCACGTGTCTGTCCCGGGGCAGGAAAAAGTTTGGTTCCCACCCCCTTCCCCCGGCTGCTCGGCGCTGGCAACTCTTCGGGGCGCGGGGCCGGCCGAGCGTGCGCGCTCGGCTTTGTGCTCCGAACTCGGCCCGGAGGGGGAGGGGAGGGCAGGGGGCTGGGCTCCCACCTCCGCACCGCCCCCCCCTCAGCTCAGCGCCCAGACTCCATGTTGGCCGCCCCCTGCCCGAGAGACTGCGCGCTTCCCCCGCGGGAGGCTCGGCTCACCCCCTGCCTGCCCGATGGTCCCGGCCCGCACAAACTTTCTCCGGGTCGCGGGCCCCACGCGCCCCGCTCCCTTGGCCCGCCTGGGAGTGACAGATGCCTCAGAGACAGACTTTCCTTTGTTCCAAAGGAAAGGGGAACTCGCGCGGGCTCCCCAGCTCCCCTGCTCCGGGCCCTTCTCGCTGCCCCCACCCTCAGCTGTCACTCTCAGCTGCCCCCTCCCCGGCTCCGCGGCGGCGCGGGGGGGTCTGCCGGCGGTTAGTAACGTGCACTTTTGAAACCAAACAAACCCGCTCCCCGCGCACTCACTCCGGTCTGGGGCGTGAGAGGCCCTCTCCCAGGGTGGGATCCTGGGGAGCTGGGCCCCCCCACCGGGGTCGAGCGAGCTTCCTTCTGGGGGCTGGAACAGCCCCCACCAGGCCCCGCCAGTACCCTGCAGTCGCGACTCGCACACTCGAGCTCACACACCCACAATCGCACGCGCCAGGACGACGCCCCCTCCCCCGTCCGACCGAGAAAAAGAAACTTTCCAAGTAGTCCGCGCGCCCCCACCCCCTTCTGGCCCCCTCCCGCGCCCCGCACTGACTTTTCCGAGGGGCTTTCTGGTCCACGCGGCCTCAGGCTCGGTGCGGGGCGTCCCGGCAGGGGGCGGGGGGCGCCGGGGGAGCGCGCCGCGTACCTGCCCGGCCTGACACTCGGCCTGACAGCTCGCGGCTGGAAAGCACCTCGCGGCCTGACGTCAGATCCCCTCTCCTCCCCTCCGCGCTCTCCTCGCCCTCCCCCACCCGCCCTGAGGGAGAAAATAAACTTTGTGCGGAGCGCGTCGAGCTACGCCCACCCCCCGCGGGGCGGGCCGACAGCGCTGAGGGACAGGCCCCGCCCACCGCGCCCGGAGGGGGCGGGGCCGGGAGGGCACCTTCTTCCTGCGCCCACCCCCACCCTCAGGAATGCCACATGGCCTCCGAGGAGGAGCGGTGGGAGCGTCGGCTCGAGATTGTCCGCTCGGGGGCAGGAAGTGCCGATTCCTCCTTTTGGAGAGCGTTTCCGGAGCGCCTACTGTGTGCTCCTCGCTGGGCATGGGGGCCATGACCAAGGGAGAAATAATGCAAATCCTGACTTCTGTGAGTTGCTCCCTCAGCCAGATCTGCCGGCGACGTGTTTGTTCCCGTTGCATCGAGGGGCAACTGAGGCCCAGTTAGTCCGGGGATGTACCCCTAGCTGGCAAGGGACAGGGCCCAGAATATGACGCCTTTTCTGCCATCAAGGGTCAGTAGAGTGGGGAAGAACGCCGCCTCAGACGTGAGCCCGAAGCACGCGGTGTAGCATGCAAGGGGCGCGGAGGCCAAAGCAGCCAACGCTTGTTTCCAGTGCAGCGACGCCGTGCGGGGCGTCCCGTCCAGGCCTGGGATAAGTCGCTGGCTTTCTCGTGAGCCGCAGAGAGGTTCCGGACTTGGTTTCGTCACCCAGTCAACCCATGTCATTCAGTCCAGGACGTTTTGACCGTGGCTGGCCTTTGACGGAGGCAGACGTGAGTGTAGGAGCTCCCAGCGGTCCTAACTGGTTTCTTGTTCCTCTTCGCCTTGTGCCCAACTCCAGGAGGTTTTCCTGGGCCTCCGCCACCCCTGTCAGCACTCCCTTCCCTGCTCTCTGATCCCGGTACCCGTACCACCTAGTAGGGCAGCCCGGCGCAGAGTAAGCCTAACTCAAACCTGCCAAGGCCTCTTCTGGGCCTGCTTCCTCATCTAGGCCCAGATAGCTAGGGCCCTGGAGCTTGGAAATCAGCATGGAAAACAGTTTTTGGTCTTAATTGCATTTTAGCAATGGAGAACTCAGCGAAAGTCTGATTTTTTAAACAGGCCCTAAGCCCATCAGAATGCTGATTAAATGACCAGGCGCACCTGGACTCCCCGTTGAAGCTGGACTTCCCTTGAAATGCCAGGAACCTAGTTGGCCATGCTAGTCTCCTCACGGCAGCACCCCAAATGTCAGTGGCACTGCCCAGTACTCTCCATTTCACACATGGGGAAACTGAGGCCCAGAGTGGTAGTCAAAATCAATTTTTTGCCAAATGGTGCTCCATCCACAGCCTTCTGATAGAAAAGGGGAGACTTGAGGAGTCTTAGGTAAGAAAGGCAAAACTAACGGGGCCACTGGGGTCACAGAACTTGTATGAGAACAGGGGAGCCTGGAGAGGAAATAGAGGTGTAGCTAAGTGAGCTTGTGTTGCCTGCTGAGCTTGAACTCCACACGAGGCGTTTTTTTTTTTTTTTGCTGTGCGTGAGAGAGCCAGACTCTGCCCTTTTGGGGAAGCTAACTACTGGGGGCCTGGGTCAGAGGTCAGAGACATAACCGTCAATTCTGCCTGTGGCAGCCCCCTAAACCAGTGCTTCCCAAGTCTTGTGTTAGATCAGGTTGTGGCAATAGGAGGGAGCGATGGCTTCCCCTTGCCCTATAGGACAGCCACCTGCATAACAAAGCAGCTTCTAGAGCCCCTCTCCACACTTCCTCCAGGAGAATGGGGTGGGGGTGGAGAAAGGCTGGGAGTGTGTCAGGATTTTGCATTGTAAACAAGTTCCACTGGGTAAATCCTAAATACAAAGAGAGTTTGAGATTACCATGGAAAGTTTCTCAACTAGTTTAAGTATCAGAATCTAAAATGTATGCATCCTCTAAGCCAGTAATTCCACTTCTAGGAATCTGTTTTGAGAAATGGCTGCACAGCAAAGATAAATGCTTATATGAGATTGTTCTTTGCAGAATTGTTCATTCTGGAAAATTGCTGACAACTAAATGCCCCTCACCAGGAGCTGACTGGTTACAGCAATACTGGGACCTCCCTACAGCAGGCCGTTACAATGGATAGGGGTAAGTCTGTGTGCATTAATCTAGGGATTGGTCAGGGTATATTTATTGACAGTGTACAGTGTCTCAGCTGGATAGGACTTTGGATATAATTGGTGAGAACTTTCATGGGAAAACTTTTTCCAATTGGTAAGTTATTGTCATTTTTCTCTTATCCAATTTTGACACATCCACTTTCTAAATTTTTCTAAAAATGTTACTGTAGTAAGAAGCTCTTCCTCCAACCATATTTTTCCCTACGTATGAAGAAACCGGGAGAAAAAAGAGACTTGCCTGGTAATGAGCCTTTGGTTCTGATTCCTGGAAAAGCTCTGGGGTGAGTTAGGAGAGAAGGAAGTGGAATGGCATCCCAGCCAAGCCCACCTGGCTACTCAGGTGGTCTAAATGAATTCTCCACTTCTTTATTGAACCCAAATCAGAGGTTCTTGGATAGGGGCTCATGTGGGTGATCACATAGGTTCAAATGAATGTCATATAAATCCACTTTTATTAAAAAAAAAGCCACTTCTCTTTTTATGGAAGCTGGTAAAGGCACCAGCATTCACTGAGCGCCAAGATGAGTCAATTCTAGTGTCAGCATAAAGGGAAAGATGGGATTCCATGGGGTGAGGGAAAGAGTCCAGCAAAGGCCAGAGAAAGTAATCCAGGAAACAACTGGATTTGGTCAGATGGTAGGGCCAGGGTAAAGAATTCAGATTTGGCAGTGTGGGCAGTAGGGAGTCCTGGGCAGATTTCTGAGATGGGTTGAGGAGGGTTGGGAAGACTGGACGTGGGGGATCAGGTGACTCAGCTCTAGGTAATTGAGGCCAAGCAGATGGAAAGCTGTATCTGAGATCTAGGCGATCTTGCTCTTGTGAAATGCGAGGTTATGCATTTTCATCTGATGTGGATTTCCACTTATCAACGTCTTCCTTCTGAAGAGTCTCATAGTATCTTGTTGGTCAACCACAATTTGCTTAGCTTTCTCCTAGTTGTTGGCTATTTCCTCATTTAACTAATTTTTGAGTGTCTACCTGCATGCCTGAGGCAGGGAACCCATAGCCTAGGGCTTTGGGCAACACTGCCATATGGTGGAAAGTCTGTGGCACTTGGGAGTTACTACCCAGGTGATTTAGGCAAATCACCCAAACCTTTTGAACCTCTGTTTTTTCATCTGTGGAAACCTAGGGCTTTGGTGAGAGTCAAAGACAATATAGGCACACCTCATTTCATTGCACTTCACTTTATTACCATTCACAGATACTGCTTTTTTTTTTTTTTCCAAGTTGAAGGTTTGTGGCAACCCTGCCTCGAGGAAGTCTATAGATGCCATTTTTCCGATAGCATGTGCTTACTTCATGTCTCTGTGTCACATTTTGGTAATTCTGATAGTATTTCAAACTTTCATTATTATATCTGTTGTGGTAATCTGTGATCAGTGATCTTTGATGTTACTATTGTTATTGTTTTGGGGTGCCACGAACCACACACATGTAAGATGACAAACTAAATCAATATTGTATGTGTGCGACGGCTCTACTGACGAGTTGTTCCCGGATCTCTGTCCCTCTCCTCAGGCCTCCCTATTTCCTGAGACACAACAGTATTGAAATTAGGCCAAGGCTGGGTGTGGTGGCTCACACCTGTAATCCTAGCACTCTGGGAGGCTGAGGCAGGAGGATCGCTTGAGCTCAGGAGTTTGAGACCAGCCTGATCAAGAGTGAGACCCCGTCTCTACTAAAAATAGAAAAAAATAGCCGGGCATGGGTGGCATGTGCCTGTAGTCCCAGCTACTCGGTGGCCAAGCCAGGACTATCGCTCGAGCTAGGCTGACGCCATGGCCCTCTACCCCAGGCCACAGAGCAAGACTCTGTCTTAAAAAAAAAAAAAAAAAAAAAGAAATTAGGCCAATTAATAACCCTGCAGTGGCCTCTTAGTGTCCAAGTGAAAGGAAGAGCCACAAGTCTCTCACTTGAAATAAAAAATAAGAAATGATTAATTAAGCTCAGTGAGGAAGGCATGTCTAAAGCCAAAATCAGCCAAGAACTAGGCCTCTTGCAACTAATGATTAGCCAAGTTGTGAATGCAAAGGAAAAGTTCTTGAAAGAAATTAAAAGTGCTGCTTCAGTGAACACATGAATGATAAGAAAATGAAACAGCCTTATTGCTTATACAGAGAAAATTTGAGTGGTCCGGATAGAAGACCAAACCAGCCACAGCATTCCCTTGAGCCAAAACCTAATCCAGAGCAAGGCCGTAACTCTTCAGTTCTATGAGGGCTGAGAGAGGTGAGGAAGCTGTGGAAGGAAAGTTCGAAGCTAGCAGAGGTTGGTTCATGAGGTTTAAGGAAAGAAGCCGTCTCTATAACGTGAAAGTGCAAGGTGTGAAGCAGCAAGTGCTGATGTAGAAGCTGCAGCAAGTTATCTGAAAGATCTAGTGAAGATATAGATGAAGGTGGGTACAATAAACAGATTTTCAATGCAGATTAAACAGCCTTATGTTGAAAGAAGGTGCCATCTAGGACTTCCATACCTAGAGAGAAGTCAATGCCTGGTTTCAAAGGATAGGCTGACTCTTTTGTTAGGGACTAATGCAGCTGGTGACTTTAAGTGGGAACCAGTGCTCATTTACCGTTCTGAAAATCCTAGGGCCCTTCAGAATGATGCTGTTTTCTGCCTGTGCTCTGTAAATGGGACAACAAAGCCTGGATGACAGCATATTTGTTTACAGCATGGTTTTCTAAATATTTTAAGCCTGCTGTTGAGACCTACTGCTTAAAAACGATTCCTTTCAAAATATTACTGTTCATTGACAGTGTACCTCATTACCCAAGAGCTCTGATGGAGATGTACAAGGAGATTAATATTTTCATGCTAATACATCCATTCTGCAGCCCATAGATCAAGGAGTAATTTCTACCTTCAAGTCATTATTTAAGAAATACATTTTGTAAGGTTACAGCTGCCATAGATAGTGATTCCTCAGATGGATCTAGGCAAAGTAAGTTGAAAACCTTCTGGAAAAGATTCTGTATTCTAGATACCATTAAGAACATTTGTGATTAATGGAGGAGGTCAAAGTATCAACATTAAGAGGAACTGGGGCTGGGCGTGGTGGGTCACACCTGTAATCCTAGCACTCTGGGAGGCCAAGGCAGGAGGATCGCTTGAGCTGAGGAGTTCTGAGCAGCTCTGAGCAAGAGCGAGACCCCGTCTCTATTAAAAATAGAAAAAATTAGCAAGTCAACTAAAAACAGAAATAAAAAATTAGCCTGGCTTGGTGGCTCACGCCTGTAGTCCCAGCTCCTCGGGAGGCTGACGCAGGAGGATCGCTTGAGCCCAGGAGTTTGAGGTTGCTGTGAGCTAGGCTGACGCCACGGCACTCTAGCCCGGACAACAAAAGTGAGACTCTGTCTCGCAAAAAAAAAAAAAAAGACGAATAGGGAAGAAGTTGATCCCAACTCTCATGGATGACTTTGAGAGGTTCAAGACTTCAGTGGTGGAAGTAACTGCAGATGTGTTGGAAATAGCAAGAGAACCAGAATTAGAAGGGCCAGGCACAGTGTCTTATGCCTGTAATCTCAGCACTTTGAAAGGCCAAGGTGGGAGGATCGGTTGAGGCCATGAGTCTAAGGTTACGATGAGCTGTGATCATACCACTCACTGCACTCCAGCCTGGGCTACAAAGTGAGACTCTGTTTCTAAAAAAATAAATAAATAAATAAAATAAAACTTTAACAAATGAGGAGTTGCTTCATGAGGCTGAGCAAGAAGGTGATTTCTTTTTTCTTTTTATTTATTTTTTTTAAGACAGAGTCTCACTCTGTTGCCCGGGCTAGAGTGCCATGGCATTAGCCTAGCTCACAGTAACCTCAAATTCTCAGGTTCAGGTAATCCTCCTGCCTCAGCCTTCCAAGTAGCTGGAGCTACAGGTGCTTGCCACCATGCCTAGCTAATCTTTTTCTATTTTTAGTAGAGACGGGGTCTTGCTCTTGCTCAGGCTGGTCTTGAACTCCTGAGCTCAAACGATCCTCCTGCCTCAGCCTCCCAGAGTGGTAGCATTACAGGCGTCAGCCACCGTGCCCGGCCCTGGGCTAGAGTGCAGTGGTGTCATCATACCTCACTGCAACCTCAAACTCCTGGGCTCAAGTGACCCTCCAGCCTTAGCCCCTCGAGTGTGTGCACCACGTCTGGTTAATTTTATCTTTTTTGTAGAGATAGGGTCTTGCTCTTGCTCAGGCTTGTCTCTAACTCCTGGCCTCAAGCAATTCTCCCACCTTGGCCTCCCAAAGTGCTAGGATTATAGATGTGAGCTACTGTGCCAGGCCGAAAGTGGTTTCTTGAGAAGGAATCTACTCGTGGTGAAGAAGATGTGCACATTGTTGAAATGACAACAAAGGATTTAGAATATTACGTAAACTTAGTTGATAAAACAGCAGCAGGGATTGAGAGGCTTCACTCCTATTCTGAAAGAAGTTCTGCTGTGGGTAAAATGCTATCAGACAGCATCATATGCTATGGGGAAGTTTTTTTTTCATGAAAGAAGAGTCAATGGATGTGGCGACCTTCACGATTGTCTTATTGCAGAAAACTACCACAGCCACCCCAGTCTTCAGCAGCCACTTCCCTGATCAGTTAGCAGCCATCAACATTGAGGCCAGGCCCACTGCCAGCAAAAAGATGACAACTTGCAGGAGGCCCAGATGATCATTAGCATTTTTTAGCAATAAAGTATTTTTTTTTTTTTTTGAGACAGTCTTGCTCTTTTGCCCCGGCTAGAGTACAGTGCATCACCATAGCTCACTACAACCTCAAACTCCTGGGCTAATGAGATCCTCCTGCCTCAGCCTCCCAGAGTGCTAGGGTTATAGGCATGAGCCATCACACCTGGCCTCCAGTTTTTTTCTTCAACTGAAAAATGAGAGGGTTAGACATGATAAGCCTAAAGATCTCTTCCTTCTTTGGCATTCTACCATCTAAGGCTTAAGAGTTTTTGAACGATTACATGTATTATATATAAAATATTAATATATGACATATTTTATATATTAATATATATGTACCTGTGTCCCTACAGCTTAGGCAACACTGGGACTTATCTTTTTTATTTCATCTTTTCTGGTTTAATTGGTGAGAAGTATTACCTAAAAGTTGTAAATGTCTGTATGGCTTTTTTTTTTTTTAAAGAGACTGGGACTTTGCCCAGGTGAGATTCGAACTTCTGGGCTCGCTGGATCCTCCCACCTCAGGCTCCCGAGTAGCTGGGACTTCAGGCACACACCATCATGCCTGGCTGTGTTATGCCAAATAGCCAGGCTGAGCTTTGTTCAAATTATGCTTGATTATATGGTTTTCTTCCTGTGTAAACAGTTTGCTCAAAAGGCTATTTCAGATGAGCTTGGGTTATAGCATATTAACTCACAGTGTTGCAGGGTGTGGCTGTGGCCTGCAGGTAGCATCTCCACGTGATGCCCTCTGGCTCTTAGATTAAGTAGTGAGTGCTGTGCTTTTAATTTAGGGACAAAAAATCCTTTCTGATGTTCTGGTGGTCTGCACTCATAACTGTAAACAGCTGGGTTTTGGCACCTCTAATCACAGCTATAGACATCAGCAGGTCGGAGTTGGCTGTCCTGGGGCCAGGAGAGTTCATGAGAGTATACTCATTCTTTTTACTAGGGTCAGGAGGATAGGATATTATATATGTGGGGATTTTCTTAACCTCCTGGAATATTTTTAAGTTACAAAAGCAAATACACCAAGTTCATATGGCAAGTTAAATAATTTGGAGGAACACAAAGAAAGAGTGAATACCTACCCCCTCGTCCCCATCCTTCCGCATTAGCAATAATGACAGTCAGGTGTGTATTTATTGCACCTTTTTCCAGGTTCACGTGAACACATGCAACTATCTACACGTGTCCTGAGAAGTGTTTTCTCTTTTCCCCATTGATCCCTCTTACTTACATTTTTCCCTCAATTTTCAGCAGGGTTGCATTTCATGTTTTCCACATAAATATGTTTGCAGTTCTGAGAATTTCCTGAAATAGATTCTCTGAAGTGGAATTACCAGCACAGAGAGTATGAATGCATATTATTAAAGCCTATTACCAAAGAGCGATTGTGGCATTGGAGTGCTCCTCTTACCTGGTCTTCAGCTATATTAAGTCTTAGCAATTTTGTGTTAATCTTCGCTCATTTGTTGGGTGAAGAATAGTCTAGGTTCTTTTAATCTTTTTTTTTTTAGTAAGATTGAACATTTTATAATTTCACAATTATTGGACATTCGTCACCTGTAAATCATATCTGTATCTTTTGGGGTCATAGTGGTTTTCTTTCTGACTTGCAAGCTATTTTTTTATTTTTTATTTTTTTAGAATCAGGGTCTTGCTATGTTGCCCAGCCTGGCTTTGAACTCCTGGGGTCAAGCTATCCTCCTGCCTCAGCCTCTCCAGTAGGTGAGATTACAGACACAAGCCACCATGCCCCGCTTCTGTTTCATAGTAAGGATTCTTAATCCTTGTTTGTCATAGTTGTTCCAAGTAGTTTTTTTTCTCCAGAGTTATTCTTTGACTTAAATTTTCCTAAACTGTTTGTTTTGGATTTTTGGGTTTAAAATTTTCACTTGGCCAAATGTCAGTTTTTATGATGTTCTATTGCTTTTAATCTGAGAAAGAATACCCTAGCCAATGATCAAAGGATAGACACCCACGTTTTCTTTTTGATTTTATTTCTTAATGGCTTAATATTTAACATTTAATCCTTAACTGCATCTGGAGTTTATTTTATGTTACAGTGTGTAGTAAGAATCTCTGTAGTTTTTTTTTTTTTTTTCTGAACTGCATACTGTTTCTTGCCGTCTTTCCCTTCTGCATGGCATTTTCAAGACATTGAGTTCTTAGATTATTTTTCATGGTGCCACCCAAGGAGGGGTATCTTGATACTACTACTTTAGAGGATGAAAAGACAGACTTTGGCCTGGGATGGTCAACATTGCTGTAATGGAGACAGATTCTCACTAATGAAGCTTGCAGTTTAAGGACCCTACTTGCCCATGTCTCTTCCAGGGCCCTGGGAGTGGTCATGTGTTTTTACAAAATTTATAAAATTAAGAAATTGTAATCAGGTAAGAGCACTATCTTATTCTACTATGATTTCCCCTCCTCACTGTTCCCTTCTAGCTGGGTGGCCTTGTATTAGCCCTGGACATTTTTTTGGGTCTTGCCAAGGGTTGAGTTTGGAATACGTTTACTTTGGGTTTATCTGTTTATGTGGTTTGCAATCACTTCCATGGGCAGTTCAAATATTGATAACTGTCCTGGAATAGGAAAGCCTGTCATGGTACACAGTTGCAGGAACACAGATGGTATCACCATATAAGGATGTCCTGTAAGTCCATACCAGAAGTACATAAGTCAAGAAAGATAAACAGGGTTCGGAATGACTGATGTTAGAAGCTAAGTCTTTGGAAAATTCTTACAATCATCAAGACTATAAAAATGGAAATGAGAGGACTCAGTTCTTAACAACACTTACTAAAAAGGGAAGTTTTCTTCACCAGAATGTACTTGATAATGCAATGTATACAATTATAAGTATACATTTAGAAGAAACACTGAATTATCTTTGTTTTCTCTCTATAAAATATATATATATATTTTAAGACAGGATCTCACTCTGTTGCCTAAGGTAGAGTATAGTGGCCTCCTCATAGCTCACTGCAACCTCCAACTCCTGGGCTCAATCGATCCTCCCGCCTCAACCTCCTGAGTAGCTGGAACGTCAGGCATGTACCACCACACCTGGCTAAGTTTTCTATTTTTTGTAGAGTCAGGGTCTTGCTGTGTTGCTCAGCCTAGTCTCAAATTCCTGACCTCAAGAGATCCTTCCACCTTGGCCTCCCAGAGTACTAGGGTTATAGACGTGAGCCACCAAGGCTGGCCTGTAAGATGTTATTTTTCTGAATCTTGTCATGAAATATTTCTCAGCTTTAAAAAATGTATAATTTGCTGTCATTTCTTTTCTCATTTTGAATAAGCATTCACATTTGTACCAGATTTCGTATATTTAATTTTATATTCTTTTTCTCAATGAAGGCTCCAAAATTTACCTAAGTTTCAGGTCCCACAAAACCTAAATCTGCCTTCAACCCTTAGGAGGAACATCTTGGCAAAGACTAAGCCTTACCCCTTCAGAAGGTCTGGTTATAACTTGTCTCCTCTGCCCTTTTGGAAAATGAAATTTCTTGATCTTGACACTAAAACCTTTAGAGGGATCATTAAGTGAATGATACTTTATGCACTCTGTTGTTCACCTTGCTTTTTCACTTAATAGCGTATCTTGGAGAACTTTATCTGTTCGTACATGAAGAGCTTCCTCGTTTGTTTCAGCAGTGCCCCTTATACCATTGTATGGCAGTACCACATTTGCCTCAGTACTCTCTGGTTGGTTGGTTGGTTGTCGTTTGGATTGATTCCAGTATGAGTATGACAAAGCCTCAGTAAATAATCTTGCACATTTATCATTTCACATGAGTACAAATGTTTCTGTAGGATAAATTCCTAGCATTTGCATTCCATAAGCAATGTATGAGAGAAGTTAGGTTGGAAATAATTTTATTCAGATTTTTGTTGTTGTGGTAAAATGTATATAACATAAAATTTGTCATTTTAACATTTTTTATGTTTTTGGTGAGAGATGGGGTCTCTCTGTGTTGCCCAGGCTAGAGTGCAGTGGCTATTCACAGGTGCAGTTATAGTGCACTACAGCCTCAAACTCCTGGGCTCAAACAATCCTCCTACCTCAGCCTCCCAAGTAGCTGGGACTACAGGCCCCATTTTAACCGTTTTTAAGTGGTGGTAATTACATTTACATTTTTGTACAATCATCTCCACCATCCATCTCCAGAACGTCTTCATCTTCTCAAACTGAAACTCTGTGCCCATTAAACAGTAACTCCCATCCTCCCTCCAGCCCCTGGTAACCTTATTCTACTTTTTATCTCTATAAATTTGACTAGTGTAGGTAAGTTATATAAGTGGACTCTTACAATATTTGTATTTTGTATCTGGTTTATTTCTCTCGGCATAATGTCCTCAAGGTTTATCTGTGTTGTAGCATGTATTAGAATTTCATTCTTTCTTCAGGCTGGGCAATGGTCCATTCTATAAATATACCACATTTTGCTTATCTATTTATCTGTCAGTTGACACTTGGGTTGCTTCCATCTTTCGGTTTTTGTTAATCATGCTACTATGAACATTGGTGCTACTATTCAAATCCCTGTTTTCACTTTTTTGGGTATATACCTGGATTTTTCTTAAGATTTTGAAGGTGTTGCTCCATTGTCTCTCAGCTTTCAGTATCGTGATCAGGAAGTCCCAAGTCATTCTGATTACTGACACTTTATATATGATCTGCCTTTTCTTCTGTAGAAATTTCTAGAATTTTCTTTCATCCTCAGTGAGCTGGAAGTTCTCAATACTAATGCCTTGATAGAAGTCCAAATTTTCCATGGTACTGGGAGTTCTAGGAGCTGAGTAGGGGATGAAGGCCTGAGGGGGTCTCACCATTGGTGTTAGGAGCTAGCTCTGTGCCTTGCTGGCAGTGTTCCCAGAGCTGAGTGGAGGAAGAGGGCTAAGGGTCTGGACATCCTTAGTAGTTAGCATGTGAACTTACATATAATCCCTTTGTTGGTATCTTCTCCCTCTCTTGTGCCTGGTGTCTTCCTGTTTGGGGACCTTTTACCTTCTTCCAAAAATACATTTCTGACCTCTTGCCAAGGTCTGGGTTGCAGCCATGGGAGGGTCTAGGAGTCCACTGCTTTTGTTTAAGGTGCTTTTTAAACCCTATTCTACCGATGTTTCTGCCTATAGTACCTCCTTCTGCCCTTCATTGCCCCCTTGTGGAGGGCCTGGGCTGCGGGCCCCTTGAGATGGGGTCCTAACATCTTGAGACTCAAAGGGCCTTGGAGGTCCTCAAGAGGCAGCTGGCATCTGGAAAGCAGCTGGGGCTGGGAATTGTGAGCTCTTTGGTCCGGATTGGCT
>CAUYSK010011798.1:0-51359 GCA_963575035.1 Avahi laniger | reverse complement strand
CAATCCTTCTGCCTCAGCCTCTCGAGTAGCTGGGACTGCAGGCATGCGCCACCATGCCCGGCTAATTTTTTCTATATATTTTTAGTTGTCCAATTAATTTCTTTCTAATTTTAGTAGAGACGGGATCTCGCTCTTGCTCAGGCTGGTTTCGAACTCCTGAGCTCACACAATCTGCTCTCCTCGGCCCCCCAGAGAGCTAGGATTACAGACGTGAGCCACCGCGCCCGGCCTGATATAGCTTTTTTAATCATCTTAACTCTGGAATGGTTCCTCAGGCTTCATTTGCCTTTCTTGTGGTTATCACTTTTGAATTGTACAGGTTAGGTAATTTACAGAATTCTCTCGGCTTGGGTCCATCCAAAGTGTCCTCAAGACTGGGTTTGAGTGATACCTTTCTGGTTGGTACAACATAATTTTTACTATTGCCATCCCCAAAATAATGTTTTATAACTACATCATTCTTTTAGCATTTACCTAATCATCAGGGAAATGCAAATCAAAACCACAATCTCATTTCAGTTAGAATGGCTACTATCAAAAAGACAAAAAAATAACTAATACTGACTAGGATATGGAGAAGAGGGGAACTCTTATACATTGTTGGAAAGAATGTAAATTAGTACAGCCACTGTGCAAAACAGTATGCAGATTTCTCAATAAACTACAAATAGAACTACCGTATGAACCAGCTTCTACTGGCTATTTATCCAAATGAAAGGAAATCAATATAATATTTAGCCATAAAAAGAATGAAATTGGCTGGACATACTGATTCACACCTGTAATCCCAGCACTTTGGGAGGCCTAGGCAGGAACATCACTTGATCATAGGAGTTCAAGACCAGCCTGGGCAACATAGTGTGACCCCATCTCTATAAACAAATTAAAAAAAAAATAGCTGAGCTAGGGATGTATGCCTATATTCCTAGCTACTTGGAAGGCTGAGACAAGAGGATCACAGGAGTTTGAGACTGCAGTAAGCTATGATGGTGTCACTGCACTCCAGCCTGGGTGACAGAGGGAGACTCTGGCTCAAAAAAAAAAAAATTGAAATCCTACCATTTTTGGCAACATGGATGAGCCTGGAGGGCATTATGCTAAGTAAAATAAGTAAATAAATCAGGAACAGAAAGTTAAATACCACATGTTCTCATATTTATATGGGAATTAAGTTGAACGCATTTATACGGGAATTAAGTTAAATACCACATGTTCTCACATTTATATGGAAATTAAGAAGTAGAGAGTAGGCCCAGGGTAGTGGCTCACGCCTGTAATCCTAGCACTCTGGGAGGCCAAGGCGGGAGGATTGCTTGAAGTCAGAAGTTCAAGACCAGCCTGAGTAAGAGTGAGACCCTGTCTCTACTAAAATGAAAAAAAAAAAAAAGAAATTAGCAAGACAACTAAAAATAGAAAAAATTAGTCAGGCGCAGTGGCACACACCTGTAGTCCCAGGTACTTGGGAGGCTGAGGCAGGATGATTTGTCAAGCCCAGGAGTTTGAGGTTGCTGTGAGCTAGGCTGATGCCATGGCACTCTAGCCTGGGCAGCAGAATGAGACTCTGTCTTAAAAAAAAAAAAAAAAAAAGAGGTTGGGAAGGACAGGGGGAAGGGGCCAAATAGAGGTTGGTTAAGAGATACAAATTTACAGCTAAATAAAAAAAGTAAGTTCTACTGTTCTGTAACCCTGTAGGGTAACAATAGCAATAATTTATTTTATATTTCATATACCAAAAAGCGAGGAATTTGTATGTTCCCAATATAAAGAAATGATAAATGTTTGAGGTGATAGATATGCTTATTACTCTGATTTGATCATTACAAATTGAATACAGGTATTGAAATATTCCTGTACTCCATGAATATGTACAATTATTACATGTCAATTAAAAATTTTAAGAAAAAGATTCTCATACCCTCTGCCCTTCTATTTTTCTCTCTCTTGATCACTCTCTTGCACTCTGTGTTCTTCTTTTGCTCTATCTCTGTCTGCCTTTCTCTGGGTGTATGTGTCTCTCTCTGGCTCTGTCTTATTAATTTACTTATTTCCCTATCTACTAATTTACATTGGTATGGACTCATGAATACATTTGTTTTTTTTTTTTTGCTTTTTTTTTTTTTTTGAGACAGAGTCTCATCTGTTGCCCAGAGTAGAGTGCCATGGCGTCAGCCTAGCTCACAGCAACCTCAAATTCCTGGACTCGAGCAATCCTACTGCCTCAGCCTCACGAGTAGCTGGGACTACAGACATGTGCCACCATGCCTGGCTAATTTTTTCTGTATGTATTTTTAGTTGTCCAAATAATTTCTTTCTATTTTTTAGTAGAGATGGGGGCCTCGCTCTTGCTCAGACTGGTCTCGAACTCCTGACCTTGAGTGATCCACCCAGCTCAACCTCCTAGAGTGCTAGGATTACGGGCGTGAGCCACCGCGCCAGGCTATGAATACATATTTTATTTAATGTGCTATAATCTCTTACTATTATTATGTAGATGCTCAAAGATTCCCTGATTTGACTAGTGGAAGCCCTTTCTAGTATTGCCTGTGTCCTTTGACATGCCTTCATCAGTTATTTTAGTGCTGCCCCAATTTTAGATTCTGACCCAAGAATATATTCCAAGCTCATCTTGTTACCTCTCCTTTCTCTACCATGGAATCAGTCGTTTTTTCTCAGGAGTCTTGGTTCCTGTTAGTGGAGAAAGGAAAGTTATTTAGACACTAAGGTCTTAGTGCTACTGATATATTATTGTTTTTAGGTCCTTTCAAATATACAGGATATAGCTGGTGTAGTGGCATGCACCTGTAGTCCCAGCTACTTGGGAGACTGAGGCAGGAGGATTGCCTGAGCTCAGGAGTTTCAGGATGCACTGAGCTATGATTTTACCACTGTAATCTAGCCTGGGTGACAGAGTGAGACCCTATCTCAAAAAAAAAAGAAAAGAAAGAAAAAAAGAAAAATATATCAAATATACAGGATATAAAGGTATATACTATATATATAACTATATAGTTATATGTATATATGTATATTACTATAGATTTTTATATATGTATATATAAATGTATGCATATACATATATTCATATATTTATAATGACATTTTCATGCCAATCCACCCCATAAGATTTTTTTTTTTATTTCAGCATAATATGAGGGTACAGATGTTTAGGTTATGTGTGTTGCCCTTGCCCCCCCTCCCCCCCTCAGTCCAGGTTTCAAATATGTCCATCCCATTGCGTGGAAAGCAATATGGAGATACCTCACCCCATAAGGTTTTTCCTGGGCTTCTTCCATTCCCTATTTGTATAGCCTTCTTCCACACTGAGAACTTTCTCTCCCAGTAAGGATCTTCCCCCATTTCTGTAGTCTTCCCTTCTCTCTTCCCCTCACTTTCTGTGTTCCACTTTCCTCCTATCAGTTGCCAGACCAGAGGAACACAACAAAGGCATCTTAGATTTACTATTAAACTTTCAGATAGGTGGGGCAGCCTGTCTGCCTCATGGGAGTGGTAGCCTGTCTGTCTGAGTCCTGGGTGGCAGAAGCAACCCAGAGCCCTGGGCTGAGGCCCAGTCAATCCTCTGTGGGGCTCCCACACCATTTCATATGCAAAGCATAAACACATTTTCTTCCATGTTGGACCTGGCATTTCCTTTTCTGTTGGATGGTGGACACCATGAAAGCAGGGTCCATGTGGTGAATTTTCTGTCAGTATCAGTGTTTGAAACAAGAAAAAAATACATATTTTTCAAATAAAATTGAATAAAGATGGTAACAAGTTTGACCCACAGAAAAAGATCAGCCCAAACATGTGTAAATCTATCATGTATCAATAAAAAAAATAATTTTTTCTAGATTAGAACAATAAAAATTATGTCCCAGTCACCTACCTCAGAAAAGCCTGTTTGTTCTAGACTGACTTTTCACTGTGATTGGGTCTCTCAGTAAATGTTGAATAAATGATTTACTAGTTTTAAAAGTTTCAGTGGTGAGATGGACAATTTATATTGTTTTACATGGGAGGCAAAGGATATTTTACACGTAGATATTTTTCTTCATTTTGCCCTATGTCCTAGTTTAAATCCTCAGAATATAGATTACTATCCCCAAAAGTCTTTACCCTGTTTCATCTATACCTTATCAGACTAAGCTTTAACAAATTTTAAGAAGCTGTTTTATAATTGAGAGTACATTGCTACAAGCTATTTTTAAAAATTTATATTCTTTGATTACCAGGAACTTGACAATCAGTTTTGCTGCTTCTGTTTTTTGTTTATTTGTTTGTTTGTCTGATAACACTCCCATTCTTAGCCCCTGTCTATATTAATAATGCTGCCAGGAATGTTTTCCAGTTTCAGTTTTCTTCTTTCCTGATTATGTTACAGAAAAACAGAGGTGGATACTAGTTATGGGACATATTGTCATCACTAATAACTATTGCAATAGGGAAGAGAGTCCAGCATGAACTGAGATCAACTTGATCTATGCAGAGGTGATTGGGTGTTTTAAAGGGAGAATTGGGGAGTAAGTACAGGGGCGAGTGAGAGGGTGCTCAGTACACTCAGGGTAGTAAAAAATTACAAAAAGTCAAGGAGTGGGATGTCCATGTGAAACCCATCTGGGGGTGCTAGCTGGTACTTTTTGAAATTAGGCTCCTACTCTCCCTCAGAGGCAAGAGTGGGGGTGGAGGGTGGAACAGAGGCCCTATCTTCATGTGTTGGCCTAAACAAACAGTAAATTCTTTTGGTAGCTTTTATTCTCAGACAGGCAGTTTAAGGAGGGGGTAGGATCATCCTAGGGATACAGTCTGGAGCTGTTAAAAACTATATTAGAGGCCAGGCGTGGTGGCTCACACCCATAATCCTAGCACTCTGGGAGGCCTAGGCGGGAGGATCACTCAAGCTCAGGAGTTCGAGACCAGCCTGAGCAAGAGCGACACCCCTGTCTCTACTAAAAAAATAGAAAGAAATTAGCTGGACAACTGAAAATGTATATAGAAAAAATTAGCTGGGCATGGTGGCACATGCCTGTAGTCCCAGCTACTCGAGAGGCTGAGGCAGTAGGATTGCTTGAGCCCAGGAGGTTGAGGTTGCTGTGAGCTAGGCTGACACCGTGGAACTCTAGCCCAGGCAACAAAGTAAGACTCTGTCTCAAAAAAAAATAAAATAAAATAAAAATAAACTGTATTAGTGTTTTGTTCAAGTTATTATAGACCAAGGTTAGTACCTAGCTGAAAAGAGGGCTCAGAGGAACCTGACTAAAGTTTGGTCAAGGAAGAGACTTTGTCAATGTGTCTGCCGGCAGTAAGAGCCATTGAGTCCGTAATCTTGATTGAAAGTTTACTTTTTGCCAGACCCTTTACCAATTATTGGCAAAACATCTAAGACCCTTGAGGGGAGGTAGTTTAGAAGACAGAACAAGGAATCAGACATTCCTGAAATCTATGAAAGCACGATGAGCTAAGTACAGTGTGCTCAGGAGCACAGAGGAGAGTGGCCAGGAGGGGATTCTTAGGAAAGACAGTGGTTGGGTTGGAGCTTAGGGTGAGCCCAGGTGTGGGGGTGGAAGGATTTGATGGACATTCATAGACAAGGTACCTGAGCATATAGAGAGACTGCCAAAAGGGCAGAAGACCTGACTTGCACACTTAAGGAGGAGAAAGGGAAAAGGAAGAGAAAAGGTGTGGGTCTAACAGATGGGCAGGCCCGTAGACTGGAGGGTGCGTAGCATGCACTGAAGGATTTTCATCAGTGTGGTCTCCTGGCAGTATGTGGGGAAGTCTGTAGGCTAATTGGGAAAACAGAAAGAATGGGATTATAGAGACTAATTTAGGGAGTGACTCAGTCTATATTAATTTATAATAGGGGTTAGCAAAGCACAAGTTGTGGCTAAATCTGGATTGTTACCTACATGTGTATGGCTTGCGTAGGAAGCAAGGCCCTTGGCCTCCTAAAGGTTTACTGAAATATCACTAACATGAGGCAGATAACAGATTTGAGCACAATACAAATTTGGACCAACAGACTAGCAATAGTTGAGGTCAGGAGACTAAGGACCAAATAAATATTTTACTTACTTTTAATTATCAATAACTTATAAAGTACTAAAAAGAACCAAAAAAGTTTCCCTGGAAAAGTAATATTAATAATATTATTGACTTTTTTAGTATTTCAAAATTTTTGATCTTGACTTTTCATGTGAATTTAGTATTATTTGCTCATATGTGAAAATTCTTTGCATTATTTTTTACTGTGCTAAAATACATTTTACCTCAAATTTACCATCTTAACCATTGTTCACAGGCATTAAGTGCATTTACATTGTTGTGCAACCATTACCACCATCCATCTCCAGAACTCTTTATCTTGCAAAACTGAAAATCTATACACCTTAAACAATAACTCTGTTTTCTCCACTCCCCCAGCCCCAGCAACCGTCATGCTACTTTCTGTCTCTGACATTTGACTACTGTAGTTACCTCATATAAGTGTAATCATACAGTATGTGTCCTTTTGTCACTAGCTTATCTCACCTGTATAATGTCCTCAATTATTATTATTATTATTTTTTTGGACGGAATCTCATTCTGTTGCCCAGGCTAGAGTGCTGTGGCGGTCAGCCTAGCTCACAACAACCTCAAACTCCTGGGCTCAAGCGATTCTCCTGCCTCAGCCTCCCAGCTGCCTCAGCCACCAGGGTGGCTAATTTTTCTGTTTTGTAGAGATGGGGTCTCACTCTTGCTCAGGCTGGTCTCGAACTCCTGAGCTCAAAGGATCCTCCTGCCTAAGCCTCCCAGAGTGCTAGGATTATAGGCATGTGTCACCGTGCAATGTCCCGAAGATTCATGCATGTTGTAGCATATATCAGAATTTCCTTCTTTTTAAAGTCTGCATAATATTCTATTGTATACATACAACATTTTATTTATCTGTTCATCCATCAATGGATACTTAGTTTGCTTCTACCTTTTGGCTATTGGGACCAATGCTGCTATGTACATGGGTGTATAAATATTTTTTCAAGTCCCTGCTTTTAGTTCTCTTAGGTATAACACAGAAGTGAAATTGCTGGAAAGAAGATTTTATTGCTTACATTTCCCCAGGAAGGGCGTACTTCATGCCACATACCATCACATGAGAAGTACCAGGTTTCTGTCAGAAGTCAGAAGACAGAAATAAAGAGAAAATCTAGGCCAAAGCCTTTACTGAGAATTCCAAGGGAAAGGCAAGGCGGGTCAGAGTAAACAGTGTAGGATTGGCTAATTTAAATAATTTGGGCTGGCTTTGGGCTGGCTATAGGGATGGTCTTTAGTAGCTTGGTTCCTGGTCTGGGATGATTGAGGGTGGGGGAAATATTGTCTGATGAGAGTTAGATAAGAAGCTACCTGAGGCTATAGACTAGGATTGTATGGTTGGGATATGAAAGATACACTCATAGGCAAATTTGTTATCTTTAGGGATTAGCTAGCCTTGGGGTGGGGCAGTCTCTGCCAGGGTTTTTAAGGGCCCTTAAATACCAAAGCATCAAGAATACAGAAAATAAGAAAATAAATTAATATAATTGGCTCTGTAATGAATAGATGCCAAATAAATGCAGAAACTAAGAAACTTGGAACATACGGTAATTCTGTTTTGAAATTCTTTAAGGACACCACATACTGTTTTCAATAGTGGCTGCACCAGTTTACATTTCCATCAACATTGCAGAAGATTTCTAATTCTGCACATCCTCACTCACACTTATGTTCTGTTTTTGTTTGTTCTTGGTTTGTTTTTATAGTAGCCATCCTAATGGATGTGAAGTGGTCCCTCATTGTGGTTTTGATTTTCATTTCCATAATAATTAGTGATGCTGAACATCTTTTCATGTGCTTACTGGCCACTTATGTATCTTCTTTGGAGAAATTCCATTTAATTAATTTGCCTATTTTTAAATCTGTTTATTTTTATGTTGTTGAATTATAGGAATTTTATATGTATTCTGACCATTAACCCCTTGTCAAATATGAATTTTTCAAATATTTTCTGTCATTCTGTGGGTTTCCTTTTCAACCTGTTGATTGTGTCCTTTGATGCATGGAAAGTTTTAATTTTGATGTATTCCAATTTATCTCTTTGTCTGTTTCTTTAACTTTTGGTGTTATCTAAGAAATGATTGCCAAATCCAATGTTCTAAAGCTTTTTCCTAAGAGTTTTATATTAATAATTTTAGCCTTACATTTAGGTGTTTGGTCCATTTTGAGTCAATTTTTATTTATGATGTAAGGAAGGATGCCAACTTTTCACTCTTTTGCATGTTGATATGCAGTTTTCCCAACACCATATGTTGAAAAGACTGTCCTTTTCCCATTGAATGATCTTGGCACTCTTGTAGAGAAATAATTTGACCATATGGGAGGGTTTATTTCTGTGCTTCCTATTCTATTCCATTGGCCTATGTTTTCCATTCTTTTTTTTAAAGATGTCTTTCAGGCGGAGCATGGTGGCTCACACCTGCAATTGTTGTACTATGGGATGCTGAGGCGGGAGGATTGCTTAAGCCCAGGAGTTTGAGACTGCATTGAGCTATGATTCTGCAGCTGCCCTCCAGCCTGGATGACAGAGCGAGAATCCTTCTCTAAAAAAACAAAACAAAAAAATCTTTAATTCTCTTAGTTTTCACTGAAAGAATTATTTTTCAAAATGAGCACTCCTTTTTTTTTTTTTTTTTGAGACAGAGTCTCACTCTATTGGCTGAGATAGAGTGCCGTGGCATCAGCCTAGCTCACAGCAATCTCAAACTCCTGGGCTCAAGCGATCCTCCTGCCTCAGCCTCCCAAGTAGCTGGAACTACAGCCATGTGCCACAATGCCCGGCTAATTTTTGTATATATTTTTAGTTGTTCAGCTAATTTCTTTCTATTTTTGTCTTTTTATTTATTTATTTATTTATTTTTTTACCCCACCACAACAGACACGTATCTTTCTATTTTTAGAGACAGGGGTCTCATTCTTGCTCAGGCTGGTCTCAAACTCCTGAGCTCAAACTATCTACCCACCTCGGCCTCCCAGAGTGCTAGGATTACAAGTGAGCCACCACGCCCAGCCAAAATGAGTATTCCTAACATGGTTTGTAGGAATAAAATCACTGAGGAAGATTGTTAATCACACTATTCTGACCAGAATTTCCTAAGAACTTTGGTACTATGGTCCAAATGTCTAGGGTAGGAATCAGCAAATTTGTCTCTAATAGGCTAGTGTGTGTATCTATGTGAATCAAGAAAAGAGAGGTTTATTTTTAGACATTTGCTTACATGGTGGTAGAGTCTGGCAAGTCCAAAATCTGCAGAGCAGGCTGGCAGTCTGGAGAAATAGGGAAAAATTGCAGTGTTAAGTCTGAAGCCAGTCTGGAGGCAGAATTCCTTCTTCCTCAGGGTACTTCAGTCTGTTTTCCCTTAAGGCTTTCAAATGGTAGGATGAGGTCCACCCAGATTATGTAGGGTAATCTACTTTACTCAAAGTTTACTGATTTAAATGTTAGTGTCTCCTAAAAAAACACCTTAACAGCAACATCCAAGCTGGTATTTAGCCAAATATCTGGGCAGTATTGATACATAAAATTACATGTTACAAGCCTGGGAAATAGCAAGATCTTGTCTCTACAAAAAAATCTAAAAATTAGCTGAATGTGGTGGCATAGGCCTGTAGTCCCAGCCATTTGGGAGGCTGAGACGGGAGGATTGCTCGAGCCTAGAAATTTGAGGTTGCAGTGAGCTAGGATGATTCCACTGCACTCTAGCCTAGGCAATAGAGTGAGACCCTGCTTCCAAAAAAAAAAGAGAGAGAGAAAGAAAGAAAAGAAAAGAAATTTAAACATCACAAATTCACCTCTTGGCCTATTGTCAACATGGCTCCCAAATAAAGACTTTAACAAGGTCATACTCCTGCCTAACATGACACAACTACCTTGCATACAGCTAAAACTGCACTAACCCTTTCCCCAGAAGAGGATGGAAAGTCCTTGGGTGGTAATTACTTTTCCTTGTTATTCTGTAACTTAAATACTGTAATGTAAAGCTAATAACACCTAAATATTATGATATAAAGTTGATATATCTTATATATTAAATAGAGGATGATAGAAGAAAGAAACTAATGATATTTTATACACACACAAACCTATTCATAAAAAAATAAGGATGAAATACTTATGAAAATTACAGTCTTGATTTCTGTAACTGGCCACATGGTGACAGCTGGTATTTATAATTACACTTCTCTACTACACATTATGTATGTCTGTTGCCTTCAGCAAGCACCTCAGTGGATTGTGATTATTTACCTGGTGGGTTGACCCAAACCTTCATTCCTGAAGGGTCTGGGCCATCCGTGTCCTGCCTGAATTGGGTGGTTGTTGTAGCTTTCCCTTCACTTAAATCACAGGGCTTGGTAATACTAAAAGCCACCCTAGGGATCTCCTGCATTTCATGTATAGTCTTCTTTACTTCCTTTGTGGAGTAGTAGTCAAATTTCCCCTTAGTAATGAGGATCAATTATAACAGCCAGCACATTAACTCCCTTCTTTGCCTGTTGATTCTAAGGCTTGAGTGGTTGAATGCCAGTCTTAACTTCTAATTCAGTGGAATCACTGTTGTATCTACTGGTGGAAATATTCCTGCTGTTGAAACTAAGACTTCTAGGCCAGCAGAACATAAGATCATGGGGACAGGAAACAAAAAATTTGCTAATGGATCAACTAGGGGTAATAGTAGGTGATACCACTCCATTTCCATCTCTTGGTTTCTAGACTTGTAAATCTGTATATGGGAGAAACATCATCTTATATTGGACACTGATTCAGAATATATACAGCCTCCTAGAGAACCTAGCCCAGCCCTGCAATAACCCTATATAACCATATAGCTGGTTCTGTAATTGAATCTTAAAATGAATATTCCACAATTTTATCAAGTCATCTGCCTCAGAATGGTAAGGAACATGGCAAGACCAGTGAATTCCATGAGCATGAGCCCATTGCTGTTCTTCCCTTGCTATGAAGTGAGTTCCTTGGTCAAAATCAATGCTGTATGGAATGCTATCATGGTGGATAAGGCATTTTGTAAGTTCATTGATGGAAATTTTGGCAGAAGCATTGCATGCAGGGAAGGCAAATATATAACCAGAGGAAAGGTCTATTCCAATAAGAGCAAAATGCTTTCCTTTCAATGTTGGAGGTAGTTTCGTGTAATCAACCTGCCACTATATAGCTGACAGATCCAACCCAGGGAATAGTGCCATATCAAGGACTCAATTTTGGGCTCTGCTACTGCCAGATTGGGCACCCAGAGGGGGCTGTAGCCCAATGGGCCTTGGTAAATGGAAGTCCAAGTTAACCTCCATCCCTGCAACCATAGTCACCTTTTTCATGAGCCAGTTGAGGCAATGACAGGGGTAGCTTGGAAGAGCCTGACTGGTATCCACTTGATGGGTCATCCTACCCACTTGGTTATTAAAATCTTCCTCTGCTGAGTTCCCCCTTTGGATGGGCATTCACATAGGACATAAATATCTTCACTTTTTTTTTTGAAGGTGTATCCATATATCTCTTTCCTATGCTTCTTATCACCAATTTCCCAATCACATTCCTTGCAAGTCCCTGGCCATCCAGCCAACCATTAGGCAATCCCATGAATTGGTAGATAATTGCATGTCTGATCATTTCGCCTTCCAAGAAAAATAAACAACCAAGTACACTGTTCTAAACTCTAACCACTGGGAGGATTTCTCCTCACTACCGTCCTTCAGGGAGGTCCCCAGAAAGGGTCTGTAATGAGGCACATGTCCACTTCTAAGTGATGCCTGAATATCATGAAGAACCATGAGGCCAGGGTCAAGTCTTCTCTTCTGTTGTCTGATTGAAGGGAACTCCCCATGAGCCTACAGGTACAGGCTGGAGAGAGAATGCAGTGTAGCACTGCAATCCTGTGGACCAGTACTGGTCCGTGGCCTGTTAGGAACCAGGCCCCATGGCAGGAGGTGAGCAGCGAGTGAGTGAGCAAAGCTTCATTTGTATTTACAGCTGTTTCCCATCACTCATATCACCACATAAGCTCCACCTCCTGTCAGATTAGCAACAGAATTATATATATATATATATATTTTTTTTTTTTTTTTTTTGAGACAGAGTCTCACTTTGTTGCCCGGGCTAGAGTGCCGTGGCATCATCTTAGCTCACAGCAACCTCAAATTCCTGGGCTCAAGCGATCCTCCTGCCTCAGCCTCCTGAGTAGCTGGGACTACAAGCATGCGCCACCATGCCCGGCTAGTTTTTTCTATATATTTTTAGTTGTCCAATTAATTTCTTTCTATTTTTAGTAGAGACGGGGTCTCGCTCTTGCTCAGGCTGGTTTCGAACTCCTGACTTCAAACAATCTGCCCGCCTTGGCCTCCCAGAGAGCTAGGATTATAGGCGTGAGCCACCGCGCCCAGCTCCCAGCACCTTTTAAGTACATAAAATGGACACCATATAAATAATGATTAACTATTCACTAATCCTGTTCCCATTCCTCCATTAACCCAAGGTTAAGAGGCTAGTCTTAAATCATCCAGCAACTGAAGAGTAGAAGAGCTAAGAGCCCAAGTCTTCCGAGGCCCTCCCATTCCATTTTTGGATGCCCTGCCCTTCAAAGGCTAAGTGATACCATCGCATAAACTCCCTGAACTGTGCTGACATGTCATTAGTTCAACAAGTATTTATTTGAAGGTCTACTGTATGTCAGGCACTCTCTAAGCTGGGCATAACAGTAGTAAATAAAAGAGGGCCAAAGTCACAGCATTAGGGAGCTTACGTTAGAGTGGGGAAAATCAGCAACAAATAAGTCAACAACAAATTTAAAATATACCTTTAGACAGTGCTGTGAAGGGAATGGATGGCACGTCCTAAGTATGTACGACATGGACCTTTGTTTCGTATCGCTAAGAAGCTCACAGCATCTGTCTGGGGCAAGTGCGTAAAAAGCCTGTTTGGGTCCGACAGACCTGAGTTTGAATTCTGGCTCTGATCTTGGTCTGATGAACCAATCTTTCTGCCCCTACTTCCTGATCAGTACAACAGGAATAGTGACTGTTAAGGTTGTGAGAATTGATATAATGTAACATAGAAAATTTTCAGTGTATACTGCTTTTCACTTCTGGTAGGGCAAGCTGGGACCCTTGGTGAGGTGAGACGGAACTGTAACCTTTGCACTCTACCTTTTTCAGTGTTTGTCGGAGAGTAGGCATATGGTAATGGGGAGTTTTCCTTGGGAGCAGTACCTCTTCTCTGCTATTTCATAATGAAGCGACAGCCTTCTTTCCTTGAAGCCCACTTTTAGTGAAGTATTCTTGGTCAACTGTTGTTGCTCAAGATTTAATGCAGTTTTGTAAGAATTACAAATTATTCTCTATAACTCAATCTCCAAAATTTGGCTTAGAAATATTAGAACATCCATATTTATTTTATATAATCACTTTTTAATTTCTATTTTTGTCTTATGATTACATAATATATGGGTATAGTAGTACAAGTATATAAATACCTGAGGGTATGCATGATCAAAAAAACATTTTTTTTTTTTTTTTAAAGAGACAGGGTTGTACTCTTATCGCCCAGGCTGGAGGACAGTGGCACAATCACAGCTCACTGCAACCTCGAACTTCTGGACTCAAGCAATACTGCCTCAGCATCCCAAACAGCTGAGACTACAGGAGTACCGTCACACCTGGCTGCATGATCAAAAATTTCTTCTTGATGAGAGTGTGTAACTAGAACAGGTGAAAGGCCACATGGAGGATAAGGCAGGAAAAGTCAGGCCTCATTTTACTTGCCCAAAATAAACTAAGAAAGTGCGTATTTCCATGTACTATAATAGTCTGCAGGTGCCACTGTAATAGTGAGCAGCAGAGTGAAGGAAAGGACCTAGTTTCTTAAATCCCAAACTAGTGTTCTTTCCAAATTTCTTGGGGGGAAAATGGAAGTAGAAATGAAATACATGAAGCAAACTGTGTAAAAAAGATTAGACACCAGATCATTAGCTTAAATATGCACGAGACAGAGGGCAATCTCCACCATTTCCTTCAGAATCAATACTTCCCCCTACGTTGTTTGCAGGAAATTGTTTCATGTATTTCGCGTTACACTAAATAGAGTCCTTTCTTAAGACGTGTGTCCTTTCTTTCCCCAACACACGCACAGACACATGGACACACACTCCCCTATCACCAAACTCTCTGGCTTCTTTCAAACCATTCATTTCACCTCCACGGAGGTGACACCATCTGAAACAAAAAAAAAAAATGAAGCAGCAAAATGTTGAAAATAAAAATAAAGCGGACTTTATTTAGAAGATAAAGGTGGTGGTATCAGTTTTGGTTAATAAAGTTGGGCTCAAGTGTTTTACAGGTCTTTAATGCCATCACACAGACTGGCATGCCAAGGGCATTCTGAATGCCAATTACAGATTGAAGTTTCAAAAACCAAGATGCTATCAAAAGCTGATGGAGTTTGGATTTCTCTTAAAAGTCGGACTAACACGCTTCTTAAATAGTAAGAGTAAATAGATTGCTTGGTTCTGAAAGTTAAAACACTACACTGAGCAATTCCCCTCCCTTTCTCCACAAGTCCCTAAGGCAGTTTTACAGTTGCCTCTGACAGCTAAAATTTCAACATTTCAACAGAGGGGGGCTGAAGGGAACTGGAAAAAATGAAAAGCAAAATTAATAAGTGTAATTGATATAGGCAGCTGCCACTTGTGGCAAACCAAAGCCTAGTCCGATGCCCATTTTCTTCACATTTGCACTGACATCTTCCCAAGCAGACGGTAACGACATTCTTGAAGGAATGTGCCCAAACTAGGGTGGGGAAGGCCCAGACAGTGAGTGGACAGAATGCATTTTGCATCCAGTTTCCTTAGGTGGTACAATTGATTTAAGGACAAATACCCGGACTATGGAAAACCCACTAGCCAAAGGTAACTAGAAAAGAGGAGGATTAAATGCATAACCAGTGCAGAATAACTGCAAGGCACCAAGACCACAATCCAATCAGACCATTTTTTCCCCTCCTCTCCATCACTGAATGGATTTAGGAGAAAGCATTAGTAACAGCACTTGTCAACTGCTTCCCTGGAACAAAACATGACAAAACACACGGAAGGTTTTTTCATTATGGTTCTCGGTGTACTTTATTCTCCTGCTGTCTAAGCTAAGCAGCCCACACAGGACAGAAATGGGTAGCACTGAGGAATGATCAGATTGTTTTTCTCTCCCCAATATTTCTGCCCCCTCCCTAAGCTCCAACCCAACCCTATCTAATATCAGGAATGGTTAGTATATAATCCTCTCCTTAAGGAACAACTGAAATGGAAACAAGGCATTAGAGGACCAGGCCTCTTCTTAATAGGGCTTAGGAGCTGGTATGAGCTAGCTCTTTATTCACAATGGAGCGTCTCTCCTTCAAACACCTGGATTTTTTTTGTACACTGGTTCATAGATCGGCACTTGACTTTGAACCTGGCACCAAAAGGCACAATATCTGATACCCTGTACAAGAGCTATTAGAGATGCTGCCGTATGGATGGGCAAAACCGAGCCAATCCCACTTATGAACGGAAGGCTTGGACAGGGAGGGAAGATGCAAAGGGATGGAGAAAAACATAAGCCCATACTTTTTGCTAGAATGGAAATGAAAGTGGGAATGAGGGTCTTGTTTTTTAGTCCTCTAAAGACCAGGAAGCAATTTAAAAACTCCCTTCATTTTTCTGAAAGCAGCATATTCAAAATGCCAGCAAAAACTAGTAACTGCAAAACCAAAAGGGAATCAAAGCTCACCGATATCCCTTCTTATTGCTGAAAGATTCTAAAATTCAGGGTGCCTTATTCCCTTGTAAAAGGGAAAATAATTAAGTCTGATCTATAGTAATCACACCACATCACACTTCTAAAAAAATATTAAAGCGTGTGACCAGGGGAATGTTTGACACCATTTTATTAATCTTCAACTTCAGTGGAAAAATATAACCTTTTTCAAGTGCCATTTTTAATCACAAAAGTTCTAGTTAGTGTGTTGTGCATATTTACACACACACATTATTTTTTGTTTTGTTGGTTAGTTGGTTTTGAAGTGCAGCAAGAGACCAATATCGCATTGTAGTCAAATAAAAGAGAACAGAAGGCCAAGCAGTTTCCAAATGGTTATTTTATCAGATTGTTCGAACATTAAATTTATCCTTGTTTGCAATCCAAAATAGTTACCTGAAGTTTGCTGTTTTTGTGTGTGTGTGTGTGTGTGCGTGTGTGTGTTTACTTTTATTGTATGTGTTTTTTAAATTCTTTGGCACAATTTTCTGGGGGCGTTCAGACTGCCACGATATAAGTCAGGAGAAAGCTTTTCTCTTGTGCTGCCAATTCTGAGCATTTAAATTTTGGTTTGTTTGGGTTGTGGCTTTTTTTGAAGTCTGCATTCTTTATTTGTAACAATTGTACTTTTATTTTTCTATATCCTCTAACTCCAGAGTTTTCTTTTTCACCCCCCCTCCCCCCCACTTCTACATTCACAGTTGAACCATATTATTAGGAAAGGCGCCTTGATGAAAAGATCAGGATAGAAGCTCTGACCATTCGTCAGTGTTTTCCCTAGAATAATTAAAAAACAAAACAAAACAAAACCTAAAGAGCATCTTTCCTTTTTTTTTTTGTTTTTTTACATCTCTTGTGCTGCATCAGTAGACAGAACTTCAGTTAGTTTTATGAAATGCAACATCTAACCCCTTGTTTTCTGGGAAAAAGAAACTGCAATGACTTGAAGTTGAGAATGTGGATACCGCCTCACTCACACACATTCATTCTCAGACTTTTAAAAACCCCGCACCCTCCTTCTAGCCGGCAAGCATACAGTACCGTGTGGCAAAGGTACAGCGAAGGGGGGCTTCAGACCCAGGCTCCATCTTTCTCCTCAGTAGCAAAGGCCAGGTTGCCTTTTACAACAAAGCACTACAGCTGAACCCAGTCCCTCCTTCTCTCTCAAACCAGTCATTCCACTCGGCACTGGCCAAAAGACAGAAAAGCTAGTTCTAGCCTCTCCTGGGAAGAGATAGCTTTCTTTCTTTCTCTTTTCTTTTTTATAAGCCAGTAAATCCATTGTTTTTCTGTTTTCCAAGATGGCCGATGTTATGGTTTTCTATGAAGTCAGTGCTTACTTAGCTCACTAACAGCGCTGCTGTTGGCGGCTGCGGCTGCTGCTGTGGCAGGATTTTCAATGTGGTGTGTTTTCAAGCCTCATTCACTCATCCTCTCATTCCCAAACATTCAGCATCCGTGCACACTCCTCACTTCCGGGTTTTTCAAAAGATTGGAGATTTCCAGTGGGGGTCCTCAGGTTATCATCCCAATGGTAACAGATCTAAAAACAGATGAGAAAAAAAAGGCAATCATTGAGATCACACATATCTAGTAGAGCCAAATGCCTGATCCTACAATTATGTTCTCTTAGGCCCGAAATGAATTAGTCAACTTTTCAAGAACCAAAGATCTTTCTTCTCTTCCAATGAGCAATCAACCTACTCTCATTAACACCTACCTGAGGGTGGGAGGGAAACCCAAAAGAGCCAAATTGACTGAGATCTGTGGAGTAAGATAACTGAATAGTTAATAAGAAAATAAATTAAAACTATATTTCAAAGCAGGGGACAGACAACTTTTACTTTGGATATCTTCTGTAGAGCTAATTAATATCTAAAAGTACTACAGTAAAGAAAGAAGAGAAGCTGGGCAAGGTGACTCATGACTGTAATCCCAGCACTTAGGGATGCCAAGGTGGGAGGATCACTTGAGGCCAGGAGTTCAAGACCTGCCTGAGCAATGTGGTAAGACCTTGTCTCTATCAAAAATAGAAAAAATTAGCCAGACATGGTGGACTGTGCCTATAGTCCCAGCTACTTGGGAGGCTTGAGCCCAGGAGTTTGAGGTTGCAGTGAGATATGATGATACCACTGCATTCTAGCCCGGGCAACAGAGCAAGACCCTGTCAAAAAGAAAAAGAGAGAGAGAGAGAGAGAGAGAGAGAGAGAGAGAGAGAGAGAGAGAGAGAATGAGAATTAGAGGAAAATGCCATTATTGATGATTTTATTATTGAGGACTAAAAATTTCCTGGGAATTTCAGTGAATTCCATTTATATAAATTCTGTTCTCCATAACCATAAGGAAGCAAATATTTGGCTCAAGAAAAGACTGAGGTTGACCGACTCTTCCACTAGTACAAGGCTGAGGAACAAAAGCCTGACTCAGAAGCATCTATATGAGAAAGAGTGCAAACCAAATACGAGAAGGCAGCCCCTGAAAGAACAGCTTAAAGAAAACGTACTTCCCTCCCCAATCAAGTAGAAGAAAGAAAATACTGGAAACAAGCTCTTACCAAGCTTGGTTCTTCAGTTTCCTCAGTTCTTTTGTTGCCCATGTAGCAAGGGTTTTTGCCTTGTTAGTCTTCGATCTCCGTCCTTCAGTTAACAATTCATGGATCATTGGCCTAGCTTCTACTAATTTCAGTACATCCTTCCCAAATGCTGTACATAAGTCCCTGTGCAAAATAAACACACCTGTGAATGCGCTCCTTCCTGGCCCCATACCAGTATCATGTTTTAAGCCTTCCAAATCAGTGCTAAACTAGCTATGGGTTTCTTGGTCAATTTTAGAGGTAAGTCTAACACCTGGTTCCAACAGGTCTAAAAGAGACCTAAAATTAGGTCTAAAGAGGTAGCATAACTTACGCAAGGTTAAACAGCTAATTCATGGTAAAAATCAGAACTAGAATCCATGTCTTTGAGCTCAAGACCAATATTCTTTTTCCTAAATGATGCCTCAGAAACCCTCAGTACAAGATGTTAAAAAGAGGTAATTTGCTGACCAACATTAGAGTTTAGGAGGGTGAAATTACAGAGACCTGGAGGGTCTAGAATGAGTTATTTGTGAGCACTCAAAAGAGGTCAATATGGGCTCTACAAAGAAACCTCCTCTGTGCCAAAGAAGTGGGTTGTTACCATTCACATTACTCTCAAAATTCTTGACTACATGTATTCTCATTTTCCATGAGAAGTTTCACTGAGCTCTTGGAAGGAGGATACTACTCACCCTATTAGTCCAGCAGCACAAGCTACTACTCCATCTGTATGATCTTCATCCCCAGCAATGTGGTCAATGAAAGACAGAATAAATTCTACTCGGGGTTGTACCAGCATCACATCCGCTATAAAAAAAGAAAAGGTTTGATGAAGTTGTTCCACATTTGGCAGGACTACACCCCTTTTCAAAATTTCCAACTATTCTACCCATATCAACGAGGTTCAAGCTGGATAACCAGTTGTATACAGGTACATCAAATTATTCTTCCTCGTATTAAAATGTCATTCTTCAAGTCAACAGAAGACACAAATATTCATCTTCCTATAAGCAGATATAATATAGAAGGAACAAACGGAACTTTTTCTTGAGTCAGTGATGTCAACGGGGTAAAGCACAAATATTTCCCTAATTAGTAACAGAAACACCAGGTGACAGAATTATTCTGATTCCCCAGTTCAGCTTTGGGGGCTGGCAGGGTGCTCAACAACTGCCACTCCTGGTTAGTATTGAAAGCAATCAACAGTTTTTTCCAACAGCCCTGTTGGATCCCATCCCTTACAATACTCAAGAAATGTGAGACTAAGAAGCAAAAGAAGGGGAAGCAAAAATAATAAAGTCATAGCCTCCCCCAAGCCACGCTTCATCTCATTAGGGCACTGCTCCCCTTTCTCCCTCCTTTAAGCAATAGGTGCTAGTTCACAAGTGAGCTACAGAATGAAGACACAGCCCATCTTGCAAAGTGCACACTGGCCAGTGGACTTAGGGAATTGGGTTATATACTCAACGGTGTACGTTCTCCTGATCACCCTTCAATCCCTGGACGATTCCGGTATAGGCTTCCAAGCAGCCTTCCCTTAGCTCATTCAGATAATCCACCATGTCATAGTCTGACTGTAAGAGACAAAGAATAGAACCTCCATCATACTGATCACCTTTAGTTGTATGTTTGGCAATAGTCCCTCTCCTCTACTTAGAGCTGGACTTATTAATAGCAATATGGCTTTAAGCTTACCTTGTCCACCTGGGCTTGGGAGGCCTGTTGAAGAGTATTCAATACAACCTCTAAGTATTTTTTAAACTCTCCACCAATAGCAAGGGCAATATCACCAAACACTGACAGAATCTGTGGCTTCACAGACCTGTGGACATTCTCATTCTAACAAGGAAGAAAAGGAAAAGTGAATTAATTATAGTCAAAATTTGTTTGGCCCAAAGACTCAGGAAACTTTCATTTGTAATAAGCGACTGCTAATTTTATTTCATTTTAATTTTTCTTAGAGATAGAGTCTCCCTCTATTATTGCCCAGGCTGGAGTGTAGTGGCATGATCACGGATCACTGCAGCCTCAAAATCTTGGGCTCAAGCAATCCTCCCACCTCAGACTCCAAACTAGCAGTGTGTGTCATTACACCCCACTAATTTTTTAAAATTTTTTTATTTACAATGGATTTATGGGACCTATCCCCATAAGTTGAAGAACATCTGTATTTACTTTTCCTTTGTACTTCAACAGTTTTTGTTTTTTTTTTTAAAAACCAAAGTAGAGCACACATTCCTTTAATTAACCTTACAATCTTTCTTTAGAATCATCTGTGAAAATGAACAATTCCCTTCTTCATAAGCCCCCAGCAAATGTCCTGTGAAATTACAGCTCTCCATCACAGATCTTAATGTTTAACTTCTTTCTAATTGATGATGATTTCTTCAAAGACTGGTTATTTAGATTGTGTGCAGACACTCACCCCCAAATTCTCCAGCAGCAGCTGCATCACCTCATCACAGAAAGGTATGATGTTGGATTGCAGGGCACGGCATAAGTCTCCCACTAAGCCCACAGCTGCCAAACAAACCTGCCAAGAATCAAGGAGATAAGCTCCCAAACAGAAAAGGCTGCCTGTGGGGTAAGGCATGATTTTGACCTAGCTGTTGGGCCTTTATCATTTGAACCTAGAGTCAAAGAAGAAAATACTCTTTCTCTGCTGAGATTAGTTAATTTTTAACAACAAACGTGACAGGAGGAAAACTAAGACTATCTAGGCAAATAGTCATCCCGTCCTCCTCTTTCTGGTGCATCCAGTATCATGTTTTTCACTGACCTCTTCCGGTTTGATGCTCAGGCAATGAGTAAGGTAGCTCGACTTGTAGGACAATGCACAGGGGAAAACTACCTAGGCTATAGGAACCTGATTTTGCCTACATTACAGTGCCCAGCAGGTATATATGAGAATATAAACATATTCTGAAAAGTGTATCCTACCTGGTACTCAGCGTAATTTTTCAATCCAATGCCCAAGAAGGGTTTAAAGGCCTCCATATACTTGAGGAATTCACCACCCAACACTGTAATGGAACAAACTATTAGCTAAAGACGGCACCAAGGAATAACAGAGGTGAGTAAAAATAACCCATCCTAGCTCTCCCAAAATGTATTCACTCAACAGTCTGGGTGGAGTGTGAGTTAATTACTGATCCCATTATGAAGACATTAAGGCTGTCTCACATAAACCAAATTTATCACTGCTGGAAGGGCCTAACTCTTAAGCTACAGAGACAATACCAATTCTCCACAGAATAGGATTTTACTTTGGCTGAAACAACAAAGTGGCATGGCCCTCAAGGAATGGCAAGGTTAATTTTGAATTGGCTGAGCCAGCAATGCAGCCTCTTGTTCACCCCCTCATCTGATTATAACATGTCCTCTCTGCAGGCCAGCTTCAAACAGGGTCCTTAGGCAATCCCATCAAGGGCTTAACAAGCCACAGCCAGGAAAAGCAACACTGGGCTTCAGGTCCAAATCAGCTACTCTAGGAGCCAAAATTAACTTCTTTGCCCTTTCGGGGTGGTCACATGTTGCCAGATCAGTTGGGCCTAGGTTATTTATGCCAGAAATAGGTCTGGGTCTGCAGGAGAGTGATCCTCAGGTAATGGCCTTAGTAATCTACTCACAGGTGACCCTGAAGAGGCATTCCAGGTTTCTAAAGTGCTTTTTAATGGCCTTTCAGAGAGTCTTAAGTTAGTTATAGCTTTCCCAAAACAATTTTGCATAGCCTGATGTGTAACAATCAGAAAATCAATTAATTCCTAGAACTCACTTGATGTTTTATTCCATCCCATACCAGGCACCCAGGATGGATGTGTCAACCTGAGCCCAAAGCATTACAACCTGAACCAGGAGATACCAAGTGCCAGGAAAGAAAATAGAAAGTTTTGCTTTCTCCATCTTTGATAGGAGCCAGACCTCAATAAAGCAAGTTGACTTTCAGGAGTAAGAAGGAACCTGATGAACATGAGATACGTAATAACAGTCTCCCCCTCTGAACAGCACTGCGTGTCTCAGTTGCAAACTGGCTCCCCATTTACTATAAGGAGAGTGGCAAGGCAGTTACAACAACTTACACTTAAGTTCAATCTAACTTTGAACTAACTCATGTCCAGTAAAAGGACTGTGCTTTCTGCAGTCAGAAACTCCTGTATTTTAAAGACATTTCCTGCCCCATTACCGCCCACTGACCTTCCACCAGTGTGCTAACTGCCATCAGGGCATCTTCTTGTACTCCCCCAGACCCAGCTGTGCTTTGGAACATCCTCAACAGAGAGGCCATAACCACATCAGAGATCTGCAAAGCATCTTGATGTTGCACTTTCCGGAGAACATTCTGTGAAATGGACAAGAGTTTAGGACTGGTCAATTTCATACTTTCCAATCAGAATGTTATACCTTTTTTTTAAATCAATCAAGTCCCTTGATTCGTTTTTCTTTTGTGAAGTCTAAATGTACTTTTTATACTCAAAAACTCTGACAGTACAAATCATCTGCAATAAAACTTTCACTTTAGTATCTCGTTTCTCAGTTCAGAACAAATGGGAGCTGACTGTCCATCTTGCAGAAAGTCATGCCCTCTGTATTTCATTTTTGTCTTACTGTCTAACAAATCCACTGGTAGGTAGTTTCCATATTCCAGTCTTACAGTTAAATTACTTCAGCTTTAAAGGCCATGTCTTTTAGAGCTCTTATGCATGGAAGAAACAAAAAACAAACCTTCCTGTATCCTAAACCATTTACACATGATGGTCTAGAAATAGTCTTGATAAAATGAAGCCAACTTGACTTCTCTCAATGCATACTCATCCAACTTCCCTCCTTGCTCTTTTGTTTGCTTCAACTAATTTCACTGAATCATTCTTATATTTTGTCTGATGAGAAAAGACCTCCTAACAGTTATGCTTTAAACAATATAGTCTGGGGTAAAAAGACAAGGGAATTCACAGATAAGATAAACCAGTGTCACTGAATACTAACATCCAGTACCTCAAGCTTCAGACACAAAGTTTCTGGGTATTCCTGCTCTAAGGGAATAGCTTCTCAGCTACTGCACGAGTGAAGAAGAGTGACATTTTATTTTAGTTTTTTCAGTCTCTCTTCAGAACAAGAATCTACTATGAATACAAAGCATTATAAATGATAATAAAGCTTCCAACCAGCAAATGGTTCAAAAGATGATAGTAGAAACTCAAGGCTGTACTTTTACCCAAGTGAACAACAGCTGGGAACTGAATCTGACTGAGCTAGGCTTGGACAACCTAATGACAACCAAAACTAAAGTTGCCAACACAGGGCTGGGTGTGGTGGCTCACTCCTGTAATCCCAGCACTTTGGGAGGCCAACTCGAGAGGATCACTTGAGGCCAGGAGTTGAAGACCAGCCTGGGCAATAGGAAGACCCCAGCTCTACAAAAAAATAAAAAACTTAGCTGGGCATGGGGGTGCACGCCTGTAGAGTCCCAGCTACTTGGGAGGCTGAGGCAGGAGGATTGCTTGAGCCCAGGAGTTTGAGGTTACAGTGAGCTATGATGATGCCACTGCACTCTAGGCCCCGCAACAGAGCGAAATCCTGTTTCAATAAAACCAACAACAAAAGAGAGCTGCCAACACAAACTAGCTGTACAGCTGGGAGGGGTCATCACATACTGAGTAGTCTGCATCCCTAAGCTGTGCAAAAGACAAACTGGAATTTTCTGGACAGACAAGGAAGGAATGTAGGAAATTACTCTCCCAATCGGTCACAGACCAAAGCCTTCTGAAAACAGCTTCTGACCAGCATTATCTATATCATTTCAGAGTTCTGCGTGTATATGAATTTATAGTGAGATATGAATTCTCTTCCCTGGAACTATTAAGAAGTCATAAGCACCATCATACCTGAAGAGTTGCACAGAGTAAAGACTGAAGGTCATTGAACTGGATCCTATCGGATGTGCTCTGGATATGTGACTACAAGGAAAAGAAGAAAACATAATGTTCTAAATAAAAACCTTGCAGTTTTGCTGCGGTTGCCTGGACCATTAAATAATCTTTACTACTGCTGATGTAGGAAGGAAATAAAAAACAACACAATGTATATACTGTAGCACATGTATGAGTCATCTGCAACAAGCAATACAAATGTTAAGTTGTAGAAAGAAAAAAATTAAAGAAAATAAAAATTAAGAAATAAAAAATTATGCCTGCATTTTTGGTTTCCAAAAAGAAAAAAAAATCTAAAATAAAAATTAAAAGAAATGAATGCTAAGTTGTAATTTTGTATCTTTCTGAGAAAATATATACTTAAACACCAAAAAGAGAGAAAAGTCTAGAAAACAGACCTATGTGTCAAACAAAAGTACTGCCCGTTCCCACCAATGGCCAGGAGCACTCTTAAGGCTTACCTCCATCTGAAGCACCTGCTGCAGTCGTTCCATGATGACCAAAGTAGTTTTTTGAACGGCAGGGTAACAATCCTTGGCACTGTTTTTCACAATCTCCATTAGAGATTCATATGCAGAACTCCTCAGGTTGTTCTGGTGTCCATCAGGTCTACAGGGAACACAGCACAACTCTTAAAGCATCAACTGAGAAAGGACAGAGAAGAATATAGACACTGGCCGAAAATAAGAACCCAGAAACTGGTATGACTGCAGATCTGGTTTGAGTTTGGCAACACAATACTCAAAACCAAATTTGAAAAAGTCCTTTAAGCCAATGGCTATATTCATTATAGTCCTCAGACTTGGTTACTATTTAGAATGCCCCTTTTGGAAATGGGCTAAAATTACAAGGAGAGGCCGGGCGTGGAGGCTCAGGCCTATAATCCTAGCACTCTGGGAGGCCGAGGCGGGCAGATCATTTGAGCTCAGGAGTTCGAGACCAGCCTGAGCAAGATTGAGACCCTGTCTCTACTAAAAGTAGAAAGATATTAGCCAAACAACTAAAAATAGAAAAAATTAGTTGGACATGGTGGCACGTGCCTGTGGTCCCAGCTACCTGGGAGGCTGAGGCAGGAGGATCATTTGAACCCAGTAGTTTGAGGTTGCTGTGAGGTAAGCTGATGCCATGGCACTCTAGCCCAGGCAACAGAGTGAGACTCTGTCTCAAAAAAAAAAAAAAAAAAGCAAGCTTCTACTGCATTATGTAGAAGCTAAAAAAAAAAATTATAGGGAGAAAAATAGTTTGAAATGGCACAGAACCCATGTGGACAATTTAAGAGGTTGCCTGAATAGCTATGAAGATATCCTAATTTTCTTTATTCATCTCCAAGAGATGTTTTTATACACAATCTTGAACAGAGGAGTGGGGATGAACTATTTAAGAATGGAAAATTTTATACCCAGTTTCTTTCCTGATAGTTTACTTTTTGCTCATGGCTTTAGGTATAGCTGACACAAAACACAAATGATTAAACGCCATCCCCAACTTATAATCTCTTTAAATAACATTTCAGGCTGGGCGTGGTAGCTCATGCCTATAATCCTAGCACTCTGGGAGGCCAAGGCAGGAGGACTGCTTGAGGTCAGGAGTTCGAGACCAGCCTGAGCAAGACCAAGATCCCGTCATGATTAAAAATAGAAAGAAATTAGCCAGACAACTAAAAAGAGAAAAAATTAGCTGGGCGTGGTAGCGCATGCCTGTAGTCTCAACTACTCAAGAGGTTCAGGCAGGAGGATCGCTTGAGCCCAGGAGTTTGAGGTTGCTGTGAGCTAGGCTGATGACGTGGCATTCTAGCCTGGGGGACATAGTGAGACTCTGTCTCAAAACAACAACAAAAATTTCAAAAGTTTTCAAAAAATTTCAAAAATTTTCAAAAGTCTGTTTCTAAATCAGCTGTGTTTAACCCCAAGTTCTTTATCTTGTATCAAAAATGGCAGCTAATGATTTAATGTTGCAATGAAATTCAAAACTAACATCATGTCTTGTACCATAATCAAATACTCCTGTTAATCGTCAAGACTGAAAAATGAAGTCTGCTACAGGTGGCTTGGCAAAAAAAAAAAGAAAGGGAAGAAAGGGAAAGAAGGGAATAAGAGGAAAGGGAGGAAAGGAGAGGGAGGGAAGGAAGGAAGATAGATAGATAGACAGCTAGATGAAGGGACCTCTCGAGATCAATTACTCCCGCAGTCCCCATCCTTTCTGGCACCAGGGACCAGTTTCATAGAAGACTATTTTTCCATGGCAGGGGAGCTCTGCAGTCCCTCACAGGCCACAGACCGGGGGTTGGGGACTGCAAAATTACTCTCTAAAAAGAAGTAGAGAAATGAGACTACTTCCAGACATTAAATATAAACTAAACAATTCTAAGATAGGCATAGTCTACATCTCTTTCTCTTTCCTTCTCTCTTGTATTTAAACAAATAATCAATCTAATATAGGATTATTTTAATTCCTCCAGAGCAGGCAAAGGTTTGTCTTGTCTCAGTATATGTTTCTATGATTAGGCTAGATATCTTCCACACAGCAGGCAATAGGAGTTGGATGCAAAGACATTACCCATTTCTATGGAATTATCAGTTACCTGTCTGTGGTCTCTAGGAGCTTCTGAACTATAAGTTCAAATGAAGAAGATAAGCAATAAGTAGCTGGTTCTTCCTGATCATCAGCAACATCTGCAGCTTCATAAGCAGCTTCGGCCAGACTGGAGAAAGCCTGAAATGCAGATTTAGTATCAGTCCTGAAAAGAACTCCATGCCATCAGCCAGGCATGATGGCTCATGGCTGTAATTCTAGCACTCTGGGAGTCTGAGGTGGGAGGATTGCTTGAGCTCAGGAGTTCCAAGACCAGTCTGAGCAAGAGTGAGACCCTATCTCTATCAAAAAGAAAAAAATAAAATAAAATAAAATAAAACCCAGCCAAGCGTTGTGGTGCACATTTGTAGTCCCAGCTACCCGGGAGGCCGAGGCAGAAGGACTGCTTAAAGTAAGCTACAATGATGCCACTGCATCCTGCCCAGGGCAATGGAGTAAGACTCTGTCTCAACAACAAGGATTACATCATTTTTCCTTAAGATATGTTGAGCAGTGTTAATGAACTTCCAACTTTTTCTGCCAAGGTCATCTCAAGACAACTTGACAAGTTTACAAGCATTTTTTTTTTGGGCGACAAGAGTCTTTCTCTGTTGCCCGGGCTAGAGTGCCGTGGCGTCAGCCTAGCTCACAGCAACCTCAAACTCCTGGGCTCAAGCAATACTCCTGCCTGAGCCTCCGGAGTAGCTGGGACTACAGGCACACGCCACCATGCCTGGCTAATTTTTTCTATTTTTAGTTGTTTGGCTAATTTCTTTCTATTTTTAGTAGAGATGGTCTCGCTCTTGCTCAGGCTGGTCTTGAACTCCTGACCTCGAGCAATCCTCCCACCTCAGCCTCCCAGAGTGCTGGGATTACAGGCGTGAGCCACCGCGCCCGGCCTGTAAGCATCTTTTTAACTACTTTCTGTTCATTTTGTCTGCTAATCTACCCACAACTCTCTAAGCAGCAGAGTACTTTCACCTACCACCAATATCTGCCATTTCATTTCTTGTTTCCATTCACAGAAAGGTTCTTAACCCCATTCTTTCCTTATTTGAACTTCCTTCCCTGTACCTCCCCTCAAGGTCCCTTATAAACGACATTCAGCCTATACTGGCGTAGCACTTAGTCCACCTACCTTCCTTTCCTCTTGCCCCCTTCTCAGCAATGATACTTTCTGTAGCCAATGACCCTCTACCTTAACCAAAACTTCTTGTCCCCAAGCAACTCAAGAAAGAAAACCAAGTCCAGATATTTCCCCACTGGGTTACCATGACTGTTCTAAGTGGTTCAGGAATCAGTCACCATGAGTCAACTGCTCCCGCTGGCTCCTGCAGTTAGCATCTCCCCCACATTTTAATTGAAGAAATTAGAAAGGAGATGCTATTCAGAAAAAGCTTTCCAGTGAAGTAGATCCATTTCTCTCCCACACCTCCTACTTGCTTGCAAATGGCTCAGGCAAGCTCCTTTTCTTATGAGGAAGAAAATTCCTTACCCAGCACACATTTGAAGCCACTCTGGGTTCAGCACTGAGGCCCTCGATCAGACACTGCAGCAGGGGAGCCAAGTAGACATCATTGATGGCAGCTTCAGGGAGCAGTTCACAAATTCTGCCTACAGTCCATGCAGTTGTATCTCGAACAACTACACTGGGGTCTTTCATTAATTCTATTAGGGTGGGCATAGCCTGAAAATACAACAGTTATTAGCAAAACAAAACAAAAATCAAAATTCATGTTAAATGCTACATTAGAAAAGGAAATACTGATGGATAGGTTAACTCAAAACATCACTAAGACGCTTCGGTCATTTTAAAACACACGCTTATGAAATATCTATCAAAATAATAAAAGTAAAATATGAAAAAGTTCTACTTTCTTCAACAAAGCCAAGTATGGAGTTTTATTAAAAATTTGGTGTGTTGGCCGGGCGTGGTGGCTCATGCCTGTAATCCTAGCACTCTGGGAGGCCGAGGCGGGTGGATTGTTTGAGCTCAGGAGTTCGAAACCAGCCTGAGCAAGAGCGAGACTCCGTCTCTACTAAAATTAGAAAGAAATTAATTGGACAACTAAAAATACATAGAAAAAATTAGCCAGGCATGGTGGCGCATGCCTGTAGTCCCAGCTACTCGGGAGGCTGAGGCAGGAGGATCGCTTGAGCCCAGGAGTTTGAGGTTGCTGTGAGCTAGGATGACGCCAGGGCACTCTAGCCCGGGCAACACAGTGAGACTCTGTCTCAAAAAAAAAAAAAAAAAAAAAATTTGGTGTAGGCCGGGTGCGGTGGCTCACGCCTGTAATCCTAGTGCTCTGGAAGGCCGAGGCGGGAAGATCGCTCAAGGTCAGGAGTTCAAAATACATAGAAAAAATTAGCCGGGCATGGTGGCGCATGCCTGTAGTCCCAGCTACTCAGGAGGCTGAGGCAGAAGGATTGCTTGAGCTCAGGAGTGTGAGGCTGTTGTGAGCTAGGCTGACGCCACGGAACTCTAGCCTAGGCAGCAGAACAAGACTCTGTCTCAAAAAAAAAAAAAAAAAAAAAAAATTGGTGTAAATGCTTGCGATAGTCTGCATTGAATTACTCAGGTAGAGATCCCAGAATGCAATTATAATGTCATCTGGCTACATCCTGAAAGACTGAGTTCTATACACACTAAACTCAATTATAATGGACTCTTATGTCATTTACAATAGCAAAACACATACATTTCCATAAGGGTATTTTCATTACATAAATGTCATTTTTGTCCAAAGGATGGAAATAATCCCATCATTAAAAATTATGGGGGAATGTATAATAGAGTATTAACGGGAAAAACAAGTTATAAAATGACTTGCACAGTAAGATTTCCATCCTGTTGTAAATACATGCATACAGGGGAAAAAAGCTGCAAGGATAAATACTGAGCTAAGAGTGTTATCCCTAGGCAATGAAATTAAAGATTTTTTTTTCTTTTTGGCCTTTTCTGTATTTTTTCAAAAGTTGCTAGGTCACATGACTTATGTGATTTTTTTAAAAAGCCAAGAAATATTATTTTACCCTGAGTCACAGCAAATGACTATCTAGAAATAAACTTTGTGGATAACTACAGTTTTTATTTTTTTTAAAAGAAAAGCACACTTTCAAGAAAAAACTTTAAACAAACAATAAATATCCCACTTTCCACTCCAAAAATTCCCTGGCTTTACCTGTATAACTAGTGGTTTGAGCTGATTGGGCTCTGGTCCTTCCAAGATACAGCCAAAAGCCATCACTGCCGCATCCCGGTACCGCCAATCTGGGTTCTTGATGTGTTCTTTAATGAATGGGAGGACATGTGGGACAATGTCATCTTCACAGCACGTGGCCAGAAGCATGAGGCACACTCCTGCTGCTTTGCAGGGGTTCCAGTCATCATCATCATCATTTTCATCCTAGTGAAAGAATATGGCATGAGTTTTTGTTCAAAGAATCATTTTTAACTCAAAAGATCCTGTGAACAATCCCAAATGTCTTCAGAATTTAAGTTTCAGGGAAGTAAATATAAAAATCTTTCTATTTTATCTCTTCCACAAAGATTCATCACAGCATAGTGTTTGTTAGAAAACATGCAGATAGAGGAAGATTACCCCGAGTACTATACAACAAGAAAGAATTTCATCTACATGCAACAACAAAAATGAATCTCGAAAATGTAGAGTAAAAGGCAGAACAAACGAGTTGATGTGGCCGGGCCCGGTGGCTCACACCTGTAATCCTAGCACCCTGGGAGGCTGAGGTGGAAGGATTGGTTGAGCTCAGGAGTTTGAGACCAGCCTGAGCAAGAGTGAGACCCTGTCTCTACTAAAAATAGAAAAAATTAGCCAGCTGTGGTGGTGCATGCCTGTAGTCCCAGCTATATGGGAGGATTAGGCAGGAGGATCACTTGGGCCCAAGAGATGGAGGTTGCCACCGTACTCTAGCCTGGGTGACAGAGTGAGATATTATCTCCAAAAATAAAATGTATATGCTATATGATTCTATAAAGTTCAAAACCAACCAAAACTAATCTATGGAGTTAAAGGTCAGGAAAGTGAGGGAGTTAATGACTGGGAAAAAGACATGAAGGAGGCTTCTAGGTGCTAGTAATTATTATAGTTTAATAAAAGAAACACTTTCATTAATAGCTCCCCTTAAGTTAGAATCCAAGATCTATCTTCCTTCTTACAGCTATTCATACCACACAGTAACTTAAGGCAAGTTGCCTATGTTTCCAAAAAAAAGGAAAAAGAAAAAAAAAAAAATCACATAAAGAATGACTTGTTCCCAAACAAGAAAAGCACAACAAAAAATACACAAAAGCAAACACACTAAGTCAAAAGATAAAAATAGCAACTGTAAAACTGAAAGACGAAATGAAAATTTAAGGGAACACTCCATCCATTTTGAATCAAGCCTATCCCTACTTATCTTTTTTTGGAGACTGTCACATTAATAAAGTCATATACTTCCCTAAAACAATTATATTCCTGTGTACAAAGAAATTTTGCAGCACCGCTTACTCAAAGCACTGTCAGCTCTTTGGTGATATTTCACATGCACCAGAGAGATGAGGTGACAGAACCTTCCCAAGCACCATATTAAGAAAATCTGTGATGCATAAAGTTAAAAGAACTATCTATGGCAACCAAGATATACTTCTTATAAAAGAACTTCTATATTTACTCATTAGATCCTTATTTTCATGAAGTCTTATTACTTTTATTTTTTCCTGAATCTTAATATTTCATGCTAATGATCTTGAAGGATTAGTAGAAGAGTTTCTTTCGTGGGTTGGAGTCCTTTGCTGGGATCTGAGTAACTCATATCCAACCTCATGAGCATTTTAAAAACATATGTCCTGTGAACTCACAAAAATATCCTGGATATTAGAACAGATATGAGTGACTTAAACTATCACATCTTTGCTTCCAACCTTTCTTTACTGCGACTTTTAATAGAGCACCTCTCTTCTGTGAGTTTGGACAATGCAGCACTCAGGAAATCAGAACAGCGTGTGGCTTATTCCTGATTAAGACATATCTGAGATGTTTAGACACAGTTCTCCTTCCCAAACAACTCAGAGCCTAGGGGATCTTACAGATCCAGCTCGGCTATTCCTGAGTCATCTACAACAGAACATCAAATAGTTGATGGACTGCCAAGTTCCTTCACAGAAACTGTTCCACAGCAAACCCACCAATCCTTAGTAAGGTTGCACAGGTTATCTACCTTGATTTGGAAGGTAACTCACCTGTTTAGTTAGTGTTTGTGTGAGGATTGGAACCAAATATTGTAGTGCTCCCTTGGCATAAAACTTGCTGGTGTGTTCAGGGGGCCGCCCTTGCTCTGCTGCCTGAGGAGAAACAAAGCACATGCTAGACAAAAGTAAACAAGCTATAACACTAAAGGCATCCAAAGAGAGCTGGCCAGGAGTGTGTAACAGAAACATATGGAGGCAAATGATAACATTCAATGTGATCTTCAGATGTGCTCATTTTTTGGTCTACTTTAATAAGATTTTTTTAAAGCCATACATATCACCTACCTTGCAGGACCAAGGCAACCTCAAGTATTACATTATTTCCGCAAGTTCAATTAATATTAGCAACCTGACATCTAAGTTCTTTGGATCAAGAGATGCACCAAGTCTACATAAGGATGCCAAAAATAAGACTATTTTTTGAAATGCATAAAGACAAACGAGGCTGGAAACAAAATTTGAATTCAGAAATTCCAAGTGCAGAAAGATTCCCCATATCTGATTCCTTCACCAGAGTTGGTAAACTATCAATTCTATATCCGGGCTTGCATTAGGACTTCCAAAAGGAAAAAATTCAGCATCAGGTGTCACTTTGGTAAACTGACAGCCTGCTGCCCCCTTGTGTTCACAGTACTGTCAGTATTTAAAATAAATCATGCTGGACTGATAGGCAAAAACATGATATGCTTCATTGCTGATCTGTCTCCTTCATGAGGGGCTTTGGCTAGCAGAAAAATCAAAATCTCTACAAATGGAGATACCCTTTAAGCTCAGTCGGAATAAAGCTTTTCCAGGAGAATAAAAATATCCACAAATAAGACAAGTCCCAAAGTCTAGTCAGAATAGCAGCTCTCCCTTTGTACAGATGTTCTCTCCAACTCACCTCTGAGGCTTCAATGGCTAAATCCATTTCCTCATCGCAAACATTGGACCAGAATTCTATCCCTTGTAGGGCCACTTCATCAATGTCACTTTTCATTGCTTCAATTGTGATCTTAAGAGAAAAAATATGACACCTCAGACTCCAAATAAGTACTGATTCAAGTGAGAAGCCTCCCTTCTTTAACCAAAGACTTTTATATTTCAAAAATATAATTTATTTTAAAGGTCTGTAATGAAAGAGAAACAGGGAACGTATTTTCAAAATGCACTCTTTTTACCCACACAATGACAACACCAGTTTCTTGGCACACCGCTGATGAACGTAACACTTAGACTCAAGGAATTTCCTTGATTTCATAACATTAAGTAAAAAATTACAGAACTGACAAAACAGCAACTACGAATGATGGCCTCTGTGATTAGCTATATAAGCTCAAATCACATAAAACAGAAATACTTACTGCAAAAAGAGCAGGACCCATATATGTCTCCATATACTGATAATATAAGGACATTATCTTCACCAGATTCTGTAAAGCAGCCACTCGTACCTTTTATGAAGAGCAGATTAAACAGTTTACTGAAATAACAGTGCAATCTGACAAAAGCAGATTCACTCAAATTGGACAATAATCTAAAGAATCAATGAAGGTACATGCGGATAATGTCATCATTTTCCCAAAATTCAATCTCTCCTCTCAATTCTTTCATTATCCCTTCCTGTTTATTTTTCATTCCTCCTTTACTGCTTTAAAGGTACGGGTGGAACGCATAGCAGGGCTAAACGCACTAATGCTATTCAGCCTAAAGATGTTACTCCACCTGCTTGAAGGTCAGGTTTAGATTACAGCAATAGCAAAGCTGTTTCAATGGCTATGGTGGAAAACAATATTATTCAAGTGAATAACCTATGGCAATAAAGTAGCAGAGCCGATTGAAACAATTTCTCCTCTAAACCTTTTAAAAGAGGATGACAACTTTCATTATGTTAACTTTCCAAGTACTGTTCTTTCCTCTTTTCTAAGATATTGGGGAAAAATTCTTATTAATAACAGTATTAGTCAAATCTCATTTCTGAAGTCAATTGATTCCCAATATTTCAAACTCTATGTTAGTGTTGTCATTTCCTAGGAAAGATGTAAGACAGATTTTTCACATGATCTCACACTTACCCTTGTATCGGGACACTGTGTGGCTTCACAGACCACCTGCATAATAAAGTGCCTTTCAGACTGTAGGAAGAATAAAGATAATTAGGAGAGCGTAAACTTTACATATGAAGATTTCCAGACTCTCTCTACAAGGAAAACCTCTCACTCCTGCACTCACACAACCATGGTACGATCAAACAACTTTTCCTTGAAATAGTAATAGCCCATAAAGGATATAAAAAGTTTACCCTCAGTGTCTGCTATATGACTCGCCCTCTAAGGAGGTCCCTAATCTTTTAATCCCGAAAATGGCCTTCACTAACAAGACTTCAGAGAGGAAGTCGACAGGAAAATATAGGTCAACAGGTTTAAATAAAAATGGTTGGTTAAAAGAAAAACAAAAACCTACATGTAGGAAAATCAATTTCCTCCAAAATGTAAGAGAATTCCCAACATTTGCTTTATTTCAGAGACCAAATTTGTTTTCTGAGGTGGCAAATCCACATCCAATGCGGTTAACAAAAAGAACAGAATAATGAACTTTATTTACTACCCTCCTAAATCTTCCCAAATCCAAAAAGAAAACCTTGATTTTCTAATCAATTAGAATTGCCATTTGCTCTGGCTTCTGAGATCTCCCCACTATCAGGCCAAGAAATGGCAAAAAGCCCAGTTGAAGTGTCAACAAACATATATACAAAAATGCTTTCAGACCATATGACCCCAGCAATTCCACTTGTGGGTGTATATCCAATAGAATTAAAAGCGGAGTCTCAAAAAGATTTATACACCCAGGTTCACAGCAGCATTACTCACAACAGCCAAAAGGTAGAAGCAACCCAAATTCCCATCAAAGGATGACTTGATAAACAAAATGTGGTACATATACATAATGGGATATTATTCAGCCTTAAAAAGGAAATTCTGACACATGCTACAACATTTGAGAACATTATGCTAAGTGAAACAAGCCAGTCACAAAAAGACAAATACTGTATGAATCCATTTATGTAACGTATTTAGAGTACTCAAACTCATAGAAACAGAAAGTAAAACAGTGGTTGCCAGTGGCTGAGGGAGGGGAAATGGGGAGTTGTTGCTCAATGGGTACAGAGTTTCAGTTTTGCACAATAAAACAGTTCTGGAGATTGGTTCCACAGGAAAGTGAATATACTTAACTACAGACTGAAAAAAAGACTGAAATGGTAAACTTTACATTAGGTATATTTTACCACATTAATAGATAAATAGGGAGAAGTATTTTTAGGCAAAACGTTTATATATTGTTTTTCAAAAGCACCTTCCTAAGGAATATGAAATAACTCAATTGCTATAATTTTTTAAAATTCAAAAGATTCCCACACTTTGGACTGCAAAAGGAGAAACCTAAGCTTAGAAACACTTTAGATCACATTATTCCCAAGAGCATGAAAGATGGCAAACACCTACTCCATGGCCTTATCTCACACAACACAAATCTCAACTAAAATGGAAATGAATGTCTTTAAATAAGGTGGATTTTTCTAAATTATAAAATTAAAAAAGAAAACACATAATTTCATTTAACTCTTTCATTTCACACCCTCTGAACCTTTATCTTTTTGTCAAAAAGACTTACCTCTTTATCAAAATTTGCTTTGGTGAACTCCAATGAGTTCAGGAGTGCGTTAGTAGCAGCTAGCTTCACATTATTACTAGGCTCTTCTTTCCTCATCCCCTGGATTATGGCAGTCAGAATCTCATTGGATTTATCCTGTAGCTGCTCTGGGTCCTGAGACAAGCAGAGACGTACAATGAATATACATACAGTCGACCCTCCTTATTCCCTTAATAATACAGTATATCAACTATTTATACAGCACTTACATTCTATTATGTATTATAAGTAATCTAGAGATGATTTAAAGCATATGGGAAGATGTGCACAAATACTACATCATTTTATATAAGGGACTTGAGCATCCAAGGATCTTGGTATCTAAGCGGGGTTCTAGAACCAATGCTCCACAGATAAAGAGGGAGGACTACAACAATGAGCTCATGACTAATCAGCAGTCTTTTTTTTCCTTAAGGAGACAAGGTCTCACTATGTTGCCCAGACTGGAGTGCAGCAGCTGTTCACAGGTATAATCATAGCTCACTGTGACGCTGAACTCCTGGGCTCAAGTGATCCTCTCGCCTCAGCCCCCTCAGTAGTGGGGACTACAGTTGTGCTATTGCACCTGGCTTAATCAGCAGTTCTTTTAAACTGTAAAATCCACTCAAGTAAATATCATGACTTGGTGATCTTTTCCCACGTTTCCCACAGCACTATAAACCACCTGTAAAATATCCCATGGTATTGGCAGTCCAAAATTGAATGAAAACAAGTTAAACTCATCAACTTCATCTTTGTCTTCTTCGCATGACTCTGGGTATGAAGTAATATCGTCTCCCCCCCAGCTTTTGTGCAAATGGAGATAGCAGTCTGATGGCTTCTTCCAGGCCATCTATATCAAATGAAGTTAAAGCTTCAGAATATTTGAGGCCCAAGCAAGAATCAACACCTGGTATAATATCTAGGGTGTCTAAGTCCAGGTGGAGCACTGGGCTTCTTTGCCTCATGAAATCTGTATATCAAAATAGACACCATGAATGGTAACCTCACCAGCAACAATAGTCCCAGGAGGGCTATATCTTAAATACCGTGTTGTGGCTCCAGGCTAAACTAATCTCATCAAGAGTTGGCAAAACTTCCTGTGATGCGTTAAATGAAAAAGCACCACAGCATTCATGATACGCTGAGGATTTTGAGAAAAGGGATCAGGTCAGGGATGCCGTACATGCAAATATCCTCATTTTAAAAGTCTAGAATCTAAGCTTCTCCAAACAGATTTCTGTTTCGAGTTTGTGACCCTCAAAGTTCCTTTACTTTAGGGCATGATTAGCAATTTAAGGATAGAAGTCAACAAATAAAGCAGTTCTACTTTCAAAACCCTCTATGGTAGCTTGGTTTTCTTTGTGATTCGTCATTCAATGGAGTAATCTTAATACCATGCATGTCAGAGCTAGAGATTCAGAGGCATATAAACCAGATAGATCAGGCAAGCACTTACTATATCTTGGCAAATGTAACCAATAGCTTCCAATGTCGACTCTTTCATGTGCTCTGTGCTGTTGGGATTTGTGACATTGGCCACCAGCTGAGGAATGAGTTCTGGCCACTGGTTGACTGGGATCTCTGCACAAGCAATACCAGCCACGCACTGTGAGGCAGAACTAGGCCGGTAAGTTTCTGTGCCCAAAGTCTGCAAAACCTGCCAAAAAAAAAAGACAAAAGATATCAATTTCTAACACTATTTGACCATATTTTGCCAGCAAACATACCTTAGGTCAGTGTCTCTGAATTCTTTTCTATGACACAGAAAAATGGAAAAAGCTGTCAAAAAAAAAAAAAAAAAAGCCACGTAGTACCACAACCAGCACAATCAACATTGCCCCAGAACCTTGAAACAAAACCAAACTTTTCTGAAACTTTGCTCCCCAAAGGAATTCTCCAAAACCACGATTCCCTTCAATATCCAACGCAAAGTAGGAAACTAGCAGTATAGAAGGAGAGGTAGCATGAAAGGCAAGCAGGGAGAGATGGGGACAAAATTCATCTTCCAGGCTCATTGTTGGTGGTATGCTCACCACCTTATTTTGTGGACAGATGTGTGGGGCATCAGAATGACATTAACTCTGGGGCATTCAGGTGAGTGACTCATAGTAGATGACTGTCTAATCTGACCCAAGGAAGAGATCTTTTCACTCATTAAATGTGAAACAAATCTTTTTCCTTCTGCTCACTAACAACCCAGCACTCTGGGTGACTTATATAGAAAAACCTTGGTCAAGTAACATCATCACTAAATACAGAAACAGTTACTGATGTCACTGACACCTAAGAACTAATCCTTACGTAACTTCCAATCTGAAAGGATTCATTCAGTTTGCCCAGGAATCAAAGAACTGTTCTCTTTACCATCAATAGATACCAAAACTAGCTAGATATGTCAATTAAAATGAGAGCCACGTGTCATTAAACATGTCTCATTTGAAATGGTAACCACACAAGCATTTATGTAAAGGACAGAGGCACAGGTACGATAAAGAATGAAGCCACAATTGAGCCAGAGTTAATCATTACCATGATCAGCTAATTCAGTCAATGAACTCACTAAGAATCACTAGTCCACTCAAAGGCAAACAGTTAACTGTTCCTGGCATGAACACAGGACAAAGAATAGCTGTCAGATATTCAGGCCAGCTCTGCTGACTGGGTCAGGTCACTTCGTACACTGCTTTGTAGCTAGTAGCTAATAATGAACCCCTCATCTTTTCCCCCTTATATGGTATATCATCAACCCTGCCCCCATCCCAACAGCTCTACCCTCTAACAGTTCTGATCGATTTTAAACAAACGTTTTGTTCTCAAGGACTAGCAAAGCTAGAATACACTTTAACAAAAACTCTATGTCAAAGCCATGAAGTAGTGAGGGGGAAAAACGAGGTGAATTGTCCAAAATGTCAGAGGCTGAATGGGTATTAACCCAAGTCTGACTAAAGTTCCAGTCCACGGTGCCTTTATACCACACTACACTGTCTCCTAGGACATATGTGGGCGTACTGAATCCCACTCTACCTTTACCTTTTGTCCTTTAAGTTACTTTTGGAAGACCCTTAATTAATATTACTTGAGGTGACTTAGAGGTTACAGATGACAACTCCTGAGTACTGAAAGTCTTTAGTTTAAATTAGGGTTAACCGTAATAGTAATATTCAATTATCAGAAATAAGCAGAATAAACTAGCTCTCAATTGTGCCCCACATCCAGATTTCAAAAAAGAAATGACCGCCAGCATTCACAGTATTAATTATCAGATGCGCTATGAGAGGGAAAAAGGCCAACTGCTAGCTTTATTTCACACAAAAGGGCTCACCGTGTCCATACAAATTCTTATCCAAATTTTTAAAAATTTTGGTGTTAAGAGTCATGTGCCAAAAAACAAGTCAATTACAGTTCCAATTACATCTTATTATTTACTATTTACTACTTTGTAATGTGACAAAGATAAGAAATTGAGCACAAGCATCAAGATTCCTAGTGATCACGAAATACATTTCCATTTATGTCAAATAGCTGAGGGGGATAATTAAAGTTATTATACAAGCAGACCCAATGTGAATAGAAATGGCTTTACATATTACAAAAAAGATTCAAAATTAAGTTGGCTTTAATAACCTATTTTCCTGTTACGGGTACTTCCATCCAAGACTGGACACAGAATGAGATACACAACTAAAAAGAGAAGTTGCTGCCTTAAGAGGCACTAATTTACCTAAAGCTGATATCTAAAATCAGGAAATAGCAAATATGATGTGCATAACCGTGACATGCACAAGTATACATGTAGGAAGTCCCCACTGGTTTCCCCTCAAATACCAAGGACAAAGTGATAACTGCACAGCTGTTTAACTTACTCCCCTTTGTGTCTTATCCATGTAAGACAGACCACTAAAGAACTTAATTAAAAAAAACCCAAAAAACAAAAAAACACACCTGTCCATGTATTCTGAATCCTTTGCTTCAGGTAGAATTGCAGAATTCTAATCTTACAAGAAAGTAAAAAGAACTCCATGATCCAAAATTCATCAACCCACTCTTTAAATGCCTTGGGAAAGTTTTTCATAATTTGCTAAGTAGATGAAAGCACCATTAATGTCATACTCCCATTTCACAAACTCTTTGGACCTGAAAGGCCCAAGAGATCATTTAATTTTCCTGACACCACATAATGCCATGTCTAAACCACTAAAGAATACGATTTATCAACAGCATAAGTTCAACAAGAGCTAGGTGCTGGCTGACTGTGAAACAATCACTTGGGAAGACAGTTTAAAAAATTTCCCTGAGGCTCACTCCATGCCTACCGAATCAGAATCTCGGGAGAGCTTGTTAATATGTATTAACAAACTTCCTAAGTGATTGTGATATACAACACCAATCTGTGTACTACTCCCTCCAATTCACCGAAGAGATTTTTACAAATTACGGCATCTAAAGTTTTCCAAACTGCTGCAGCCTATCTCATTCATCTAAAAAGAAATTTCAGTCCATCAATGGGAATGGACGAGCTGAATTGAGAAAGAGTTAAATCAAAGATAATTTTTATTTTCAAGTGAAGTTCAGGTCACAGGAATCTATCACACTGTCAACTCTATCCCACGCAAATGATAAAAGAACTGAGAAAGATGTTTCTTGTTCTCTAGGCAATACAACTAAAAGGAGATGAAAATTACTTACATAGTTCTTGACTTCTCGTCGAGCATTAGCATCAATAGCAAGCCACCTTTGCTGATATTGTGCCTTGATATCTGGATCTTTAGATGTCAAAGAATTCTTGATTTGTAGACCAGCTGCAACTCTGGCAACCTGACTGTTCCCTGGATTTGCCAGCACTCTGGACAGTTCCACAAGGAAAGTGGGCTGTTAAGAGAAGATTCATTTGCAAATAAAAATCTCTTGAAAATTTCAACAACTGAGGATAGCTTATGGACTAAACCACTGGAGGAAAAAAAAACCTAATTTTTTTTGACATACAATAAACATCTAAGGAAACTGCAAAATATCTATGTTAAGATTCCTATGGAAACATTACTTAGCAATGTTCTCTCTAACATTACTTAGAGGAAGTCATCTACATTCTCATGCACCCTAGCACTTAAGGAGTTACAGATTTTCCTATCAAGAACATTCTTACAGCCCAAATCCTTACATTACATCCCCTGAATTAGAGCAAGTTTGACAATCTGGTAGTCAGTGAATTCTTCTACGTACACTGAAGTGTACCAAGAACCAAGAACCTGTTACTAGATAAATATTTGTTGAATGACTATATTATGACAGGGTAGAAAAGTAAAACTGTCTCTCTAAATCTCAAAAACCTTGGTCCAAAAAGAATGATAGTCAGGGTACCTTTTTATGTCATGCAAGCAGTCAATCTTTTATACAAGAGGGAAGAGGGAAATACTTATATATAAGCCTAAAACAGACTCAAGAGCCTAGTCCTCTATATTTTAGTTGTGGGTGTTCAGCAAAAGAATAATGAATAAAACAGATTTAAGGAAAACTGATAATAAATATTTAGAAATAGAAAAAAGCTGAAAAGATAAAAATGTCAAGGCAAGCAGTTCACGGAAAATGATTTTCTATTTAATAGTCAACAGTTAAAACACTTGTTTCTATACATCTGGACTTGAGTTGTCCACTAAAGATAGTGGACCCCCGAAGAGTATACTCTTTTGTAATCTTACCTACTACACAGGTCCCCAAAGCTACTGTTTAAAAATTTTTACACACACACCCCTCTCCCTTCACCAAAAAAAGCCCTGTCCAAACCACAAAGTTAACAGGAAAAGCCAAAAGCAGATACATTTTCTTACTGCTAACAAGTTCTGTAATCACAGCAGAAGGTAATTCCTATATTAATTATGTACCACTAAAGAATGCTAGGAATGTTAAAAATAAGATAAAAAGCTTCTTGCAAATTAACAAAAAGCAGAAACAGGAATGATACCCTAAATGAAATTATCAGTCTATACTAGTGGAAAAACATTTTCTAGGGAAAGGATAAAAAGGTTAGTGGTAAAAATTAGCACACATAAGGACAGAAAAATCATTCTAAGGCAGTTTGTACAAAATAAACCTATCACTTTGTCATTGACATTTTGCCTATGTAACACAAAGGATCACATATAGTTACAGTGTTACTCTTACTTATTACCTTTTTAAAACATGTCAAGTATCATTCACCCTTCCTTCCATCCCCCATCCCCCCAACGGAGATGGACACCAGAGAAACACAACTGGTACTCTGGATGTTTCAAGCAATCCATCCCACATTTTTATACAAAGGTCCAGTCTGCAATGGACTTATGTTAATTTTCTGTGTACCCCTTAAATTCGAAAATATGAAAAACGAGGAACTTTCCTCTGTGACTCCATCAGGAAATAGGCCCGATCTCAAAGATGAGCCTCAGTCTGCTGTCTGGGTGCAGATCCCTAGTGATTAGATCTCTATTCATTGAGGTCAAAAGAAAAAAAAAATCCAGGAGAGGAATGGCCGGGCAGGAAAGGGAAAAATATTAGTGGATCTCTGTTAAGAGGCAGTCGGGTGCCAGGCCATGAGCACAGACCAAGGGAGATAGGAAAGGGCAGAGCTCTGGGAAGTAGGTGGAGAGAACCACAGGGGCCACGGGACAGGAAGGAGAAGCCGGCCCGGGTCAGACAGGGCGGGCAGCCGGGCCTGGAGCTTCCACATGGCCCCTAGGCCCGGCTCCCCCACCCCCACCCTTGCTGAACACGCAGCGCCGTGCAACCTAACTTCCCTTCCCTCCCTCTTTCTCCCTCCCGCTGCACCGCAGCCCTCAGGCCGCGCGGCCATTGGGCGGCAGTCAGCCCGGCGCGCCGCGCCATTGGCCAGCCGCGGGGCCCGGGGCGGGACACACCCACCGGCTTCCCGATGGCGGGGTTAGGTTGGACCGGGGGGGAGGGGGACGGGATGGGGCGGGGTGGGTTCCCGAGGCCTGGGCCTCCGGGAGGGCGGGAAGGCCCCGCACGCAGGGGATGAGGACGCGGCGGGATGGGCGCGGCGGGGTAGCACGCACCAGGTTCTCTACGGCCGCACGCTCCAGGAACTTCTGCGCCGCTTCCAGCTCCAGCCGATCTGGGGGGAAGGAAAGTGGGAAAGGGAGTAGGGTCAGAGGAGCCGGGGCTTCCCCTCCCCCTCTTCCAATCACCTCAGCGCGACCCCCGTCCCCCGCGTCCTACCAGGAGACACGGTCTTCTCGAGGATGGTGATCAGCTCCATGGCGGAGGTGGTGGCGGCGGCGACTCCTTCTAAGACGACGGTCCGGCCTCTTTCGGGCGGCGGCTCAAACTGGGGATGGGGGTTGGGGGTCGGGTGGGAAGGGAGGGTGGGGTGGGGGGCGGGGGTCACCACAAGCCCATTCACCGGCTCCCTCTGGGTAGTCGCTCCGGCTCCCCTTTCTCCCCTCTTTCCTTTCTTCCTCCCTCCTAATGTGCTGCTGGCGGCGGCGGCAGCTGCTCCTCTGGCGGCGGGGGAGGGACCCCGGGGGCAGCTCAGAGCGCGGCTGGTGCTCGGGTGGCGGAGGGAGAAAGAAGGAAGGGAGGCAGTAAGTGAACGGCGGCTCGCAGGGAGGGAGAGAGAGGGAGGGAGGGAGGAAGGCGGAGGGATATTCAGGCCGGACCTCTCCGCGGCGGCACCGCGCTCCACGGCGATTGGCTGCTGTCCTGGCCACGCGGAATCCCCAATTGGCCAGGCAGCCAGCGTTGAAGGGCCGCCCCGCGCCCATTCGCCTGCTGGCTTCAAGGCCCGGGTTGGCTGGGCGGGCTGCGGAATAGGGCGCGCGGATTGGCTGAGGGGAGGGAGATTGGGGTGGGGCAGGCGAGAGCCGGCCGCTGATTGGGTTGGCCTGGTAAAGGCCTTGCGCTCAGACCGGCTGAGCACTGGGAGGAGGGTGGACCGAAGGCAAGACTTGGAGCCCATGTGATTGGCTGGGATTCTAGACGTTGATAGGATAGGGTGCCCGGGAGAACTGGGTAGAGGAGTTTGGGGTCGGGGCGCGGAAAGGCGGGAGGTACCCCGCCGCTTTAGGAGCCCAGCGCGGGGCACGATGGGACGCCCCCAGGATGGGGCGGAGCCGTGTTCGACCGCTGGGCCTGCGGTTGGGTAAGCACCGTCACTCCAAGGGGCGTGTTGAGAGTTTCGCGGGCCTGAGCGGGGGCGGGGGGACCGTTAATGTCCTGCGCCGCGCCCACAGGGAATTGTTTTAAAGGCTGGGTCTACTTGGTACCGGGCTCTCGGCTGGTGAAGACTTTAAAGACCATGTGATTCAACTTCCGATGTACAGATGTGGAAACTGAAGCCCAGAGAGGGTATGGAACATGTCCAAGATCACATAACCGGTTAGTGACTTGGTCAGGACTGGGCTCAAGCACTCTTGACTGCCGTTGGCTCTAGACGTAGCTTCCCCTACAAGGAGTTCCCTTAGGCCTATTTATAAGGTTTGAGACCTGTGTTGTTACAAGGTGTAACTTAGGGGTGAGCTAAGGGGTTCCTCCTCTGACCCCCATCCATACTACCAGATATTTGACCATAGGAATATTTCACCCTCCAAAGGTACCTTTGTAAAGGGACAACCTTGAGCCAGAAGAATGTGTGTACAGGCATAAAGGATTGTGGTTCTTTAGGTGTTTTAGTTCTGAGCCCTGGAAGAAACTCATGGAAGCCTTTTCTTAACCAAAGTGCACATAAAGAAAATGCGCACACAGTGTCTCCACTTCCCCCGAAGTTGTTGGTACATGGGCTTCAGGTTAAGGATTTCCTGAATTGTTACATTTTCACCATGCTGATGTAGGGTTAATTGGATGTAGCTGGTCTGTAGAGCTCTTTGCCATATAGCTTGAGCTTGTGAAATAATTGCCCTACAGTAGCCACACTGGAAAAACCTAGGAGGAAGTCTGTCCTTGCTGAGGGATTTCACCCAAGAATTAGGGAAGCTTGGCCATTTACCTTTGATTCTTAAAAGAGAAAGAAGCTGTCTTTCTCTGCTGGAGATTTCTTTGCAGTTCTGAAGCTAGAAGTGTAGAGGGAAACCATTTCTCACACCATCCTGTGACTATTTGATTTCCCATGGTTTATCAGATCCCTAACCCCAGCCTCTGCTTCATCTGTTAGCTGGGGACGAACTGCCTTATATGTGTAGCTTTGTTAGGAATCAGTGAAGGTTAAGTTTAATGGTTAAGTTTCATGACATCCATGAAAATCCGTGAATTGTCTTTATATGAATTCCCCTCACTACAAATGATTCATAATTTGTTTCACTCCACTCTCTGCTCTCCAGCAGTTTGCTAGGCCACCTCCTCTGTCATGATAGTACCAGCAAGGGCAAGTGGGTTTTTAAAGTAGCTGAAATACAGCTCTGGGAAGATAAAAGTTGTTGCAGCAAAGTTCCAGTCAAACAAAAGATCCTTACTAAAATCAAAATGAAATGATTGTAGTTGAACTAATGTTACCAATGGTGCTGTTTCGTCCCTATCCAAAGTACTCACACTACATTGCACTCAGCAGATGCTGATGAGGCACCAGAGCTTGAGTGTTGAGCACACAGACTCCAGAAATTAGCTGCCTGAATTCATATCCCTGCTCTACCACTTCTTAGCTTGTGTGACTTACTTTCCTTATATGTAAAATGGGGCTATTTGACCCTATCTCTAGGGCTTTGGGGAGGCCCTATGTGAGTTAATAGATGTTGAGTTCTAGAAACACTGTCTAGCATGTTATTTATGCATTGGCTATTGTCTCTTTAGTATGTATTTTGTGCTAAGCTAGTCATTCTTGATCCTTGGTCTATTAGGGAAGATAGACTTTAATCATTTAATGTCACACACAAATGTAAAGTTGTAAAAGTGACACATGCCAAGGAGTGATCCAGTCAGGGTGTTCAGAGAAAGCTTACCTGGGGATGGAAGAGAGTTATTCAAGAGAAAAAGGGAAGAATAGCAAGTGCAGAGGCTCTGTGGAACAAAGGACCTTGAGGATTACAAAGATAGGCAGGAAGGCCAGTGTCCCCAAAACACAGAGAACAAGGGATAGAGATAAAGAGTGTTGAGAGGGGGCAAGACCATTCAAGACTTTGCATGCCAGGCAAGCGGTTTTGTCTGTATCCTAGGAGCAAAGGGGAGCTATTGAAAGGTTTTAAGAAGCATGGTGGTTGCAGGGTGGTGACTGGATGGGAAGAGGGAGGAGTAGATGCAGGGAGGCCACTTAGGAGGCCATTGCAAGAATCCAGATAACAGGTGATAACTTGTGAAAAGGAGAAGGGAGAAGGGTGGAAGTAATGATGGAAATGGAAAGAAATAGAGGCCAGACGTGGTGGTCACACTTGTAATCCTAGCACTTTGGGAGGCCAAGGCATGGGGATCACTTGAGGCCAGGAGTTTAAGACCAGCCTGAGCAAGAGCAAGACCTCGTCTCTACAAAAAATAGAAAAATTAGCCAGGTGTGGTGGTGCATGCCTGTAGTCCCACCTAGCTGGGGGCTGAGGCAGGAAGCTCTCTTGAGCCAGGAGTTTGAGGTTGCTGTGAGCTAGGCTGATGCCACAGCACTAGCTCAGGTGACAGAGCGAGACTGTCTCAAAAGAAAAGAAAAGAAAGAAATAGCAAAATTAATCGAACTTGGTGATTGATTGGAAGAAGAGGAAGAAGAGGGAGGTGTCACTGGTACCTACTAGATTTCTGGCTTGTGGTGTGGAGTGTGATGTCAGTTTCCAGTGTTTCTCAATGGCAGGGATGGGAGGCCACATGATTTAGTAGCATGGGGAGGGGTACAAAGGGGGTTTCAAGTTAGATTACATAGGTTTTGATATGTTATTCTCTGTAGCTTTTTTAAATGGCAAGAATGTTCATGATCAAACTATTTTTAATTAAAAAATGAATAAATTCTGAAATTGCAGGAAATTGCTGATTGATCCGGAACAAGCTGCTTATTAACCTTTTGGCCTGTGAAATGGGGAGCATCTCTGCCTGCACTGCTGGGAGGTCTGAGCCTGATCAGGAGCCTCTCTGTGCCAGTGCTGAGTGCTGCCGGGTGTCTGTGAAGTGGGTGAATTCATGAGTGGATGAGGTCGGCCTGCAGTTGCCCTACCCCGTCCCCCTCATAGCCACAGCGTGTGCGCGTGAGATGAGTGGCCACAAGGGGAGGAGCAGTCGGGCTGGAACCCTGAACACCTCTGACAACCCGGGGAGGGGTTAAACTTTGGCCTCACTCACACGGAGGAAGAATGGAGTTGAATGTAACGTCCAGAAGACTGAGTGCCCGCGTGCTTACCCCCACCCCCAAGAATGCAGGTTCCACGGGAGCAAGGATCTTGTCTGCCTCATATATTACTGAAAATGGCGCCTGGCACATAGTGGGTGCTCAAATATGCGTTAAATAGATGAAGCACCCATAACTAAATGTCTTAGTCCATTTGTGTTGCTATAAAAGAATGCTGAGGCTGGGTAATTCATAAAGAAAAGAGGTTTATTTGGCTCACAGTTCTGCAGGCTGTACAAGAAGCATGGCACCAGCATCTGCTTCTGATGAGGGCCTCAATTTGCTCTTCCACTCATGGCGGAAGGGTAAGGGGAGCCGGGGGGTGCAAATCAAAAATCCCGTGGCAAGAGAGCAGAGAGATAGAGGAGGGGAGGTGCCATGCTTTTTTTTTTTAAGAGACAGAATTTCGCTTTGTTGCCCAGGTCTGGAGGGCAATAGCAGGATCATAGCTTACTGCAGCCTAGAATACCTATGCTCAAGTGATCCTCCCACCTCAGGCTCCCAAGTAGCTGGGACTGAAGGTGCACGCCACCACACCCAACTAATTTTAAAAATTTTTTTGTAGAGCTGGGATCTTGCCCTGTTGCCCAGGCTAGTCTCAAACTCCTGGCCTCAAGCAATTCTCTCGCCTCAGCCTCCCAAAGTGCTGGGATTACAGGTGTGAGATGCTGCACCTGGCCCACGCTATTTTTAACAGCCAGTTCTGATGTATGAAAAGTGACTCTGTAGCTTTGTTCTTTTTTTTAAAATTTATTTTATTTTTTATTTTTTTCCACACTCCCCTCCCCAACCTCCAGCTTTGCTACAGATGATTTATAACTTAGCTCCACTCTCCTTTCCACTGTTATCCACATTAACCCCCACGTGTACCTTTGGTCCAGTCAAGCCAACCATCTCACTGTATATACTGCAGAAGTGCTCATCACTATCCTAGGCCTGTCCCCTGCCTTGAAGTCCCTCCTTGTCCCTCTGTCTTCAAGGTTGTACTCTTGTTAAATTGTTCATTTGGCTACGTTAATTTATCGGCTGTCTTCTCTAGTCCTCGGGGCATTTCAAGTATAATATGAGAATGTGGTAAGAAAGGTATAAACAATTACAGCTGTGCACGGTGGCTGGCACCTATAGTCCTAGCTACTTGGTAGAATGAGGCGGGAGGATTGCTTGAGCCCAGGAGTTCAAGGTCAGCCTGGGAAACATAGCAAGACCACATCTCTTTAAAAAACAAATTTAAATTTAAAAAAAGAAAGATACAAACAACTGCTGTCATGGAGCTAAAATTTCAGAGGAGAGAAACATTTTTTTTTTTCCTGGCTTAGTTATGAGAAGGCTTAGTAGACAAGGGAGGATTTGAGCTGAACCTTGAGGGATTGGAAAGCTTTATAAATATAGAGATCACAATAAAGCCTTCTCCAACTAAGGTCGTGCACGTTGATATTTTCACTTACCAGCTGTGCGATCTTGGACACGCTTATTTAACCCCTCTCTGTCTCAGTTTCCTCATCTGCAAAATGGGGAAGGGTCCAGCCCCTTGCTTAGTTTAATGCTCTACTGTCAACATATTGAAATTCTTAATTTTTCAACAAGAGGTGTTGAAAATCGTGTGCCTAACCCTGGTCTTGCCTTATAGGATTATTGTGAAGTCCTACGAGGTTAATACACGTAAGTTTCTTAGAACTATAAGGGCCTGGCACATGATGGGGATTCAGTAAATGCTAGCTGTTATCATTATTCTCTTAACTCTTACAACAGTGTAGTTAACAGCACCTCACAGTTAAGCATTTAAACAACCAACAAATATTTTTTCATACCTGCTCTATAAAGGTACCAGATGGGTTACAAAGATGAATATGACAGTACTTCCCATCCTAGTTGAAGAAATAAAGCATGTGGTTAAAAAATACTAATTAGTAATAAGAAGTAATAAATAATATGTCTCACTGTGTTGCCCTGGCTGGCCTCAACCTCCTGGCCTCAAAAGAGCCTCCTGACTTGGCTTCCCAAAGTGCTGGGATTACAGGTGTGAGCCACCACACCCGGCCCAAAATAGTTCTGTTTTAAATGAAAACCAAAGTATTCCTATGTACCACTTCTTGTTAGCTCGCAAAAATGTACTTTTAAGAATTTTAAGGGTACATTTTCTCAGGACATCTTGAGGCCATGTGTTCCAGGCCAGTCACATACATTCGGCTCAGAATAAACCTCTTTAAATTTAAAAGATAATTTTAAACTGGCTCAACTCTTTTTCAGGTTGCATTAGAATGATAGTATGAATTGAATATTTGACCTGGGTTCAGATGCATTTTCACTCTGGTAGTGTGATGAGGAAGTAAGTGAAGGCTTTTAACTTTGATTTAAGTTTTTAAAAAGGTACCAATAGAATAAGCTAAAAACTGTGCTCGCTTCAGCAGCACATGTACTAAAATTGGAACGTCTTAGAGAAGATTAGCATGGCCCCTGTGCAAAGATGACACGCAAATTCGTGAAGCATTCCATATTAAAAAGAAAAAAAAATTAAAAAAGAATAAGCTGAAAACTGAAAATCACTGATGTATGCCCACTGGGTCACAAAACCGGAAGCTCACTGAGGCCTCTTTTCCTGACCAGGTGTTACAAGGAATCTAGTATTATGGCCCAGGGCTCAAAATCTTTTTCCATTTTTCTGTTCTTTTTTTCTTTGTTTAATTAAATACATCCTCAATTTTGATTATCCACTTTGTGCAGTTTATATGCATGCATGTATCTTTTGTCCCAAGGTAGACTATAACTCTGGGTTTCTCAATCTCAGCTCTATTGATGTTTGGACCACATAATTCTCTGTTGTGCAGAGCTGTCCTGTGCATTGCAGGCCTCTGTCCACCAAGTGCCACTAGCACTCCTTCCCCCAAGTCATGACAATCACAAATGTCTCCAGGTGTTGCAAAATGTCCCCTAGGAAGGGGGTGAATCCCTCTCCTGACCCTTCCCAAGGTGAGAACCACTGTTATAACTCCTTAAGGTCAGAGGCTGTGTCTTATAAATTCCTTTATTCCCTGCATAAGCACATAACCTTTTTTTTTTTTTTTTTTTTTGAGAAAAAGTATCACCCAAGATAGAGTGCAGTGGCGTCATCAAAGTTCATGGTAACCTCAAACTCCTGGGCTCAAGCGATCCTCCTGCCTCAGCCACCTGAGTAGCTGAGACTACAGGCGTGTGCTACCACGCCTGGCTAATTTTTTTCTGTTTTTACTAGAAACAAGGTCTCACTCTTGCTCAGGCTGATCTCGAACTCCTGAGCTCAAGTGATCCTCACACCTCAGTCTCCGAGAGTGCTAGGATTATTTATAGGCATGAGCCACCGAATCTGGCTGCATATAACATTCTTATTGTCCAAACAACATAATATTTTTAAAGCACTCTTTATACTGTTCTAAGCTCTTTACATATATTAACTCATTAAATCCTCACAACAGTACTATGAGGCAGGTACTATTATGCCCTGTTCACAGTCAAGAAACTAAGGCTCAAAGAGATTAGTTGCTTAAGGTCATGCAGCTGGGAAGCGATACCTGGGATTTGAACACTAACCTAGTCCAGCTACAGATTCTGGGCTCTCAGCCATTTTGCTATATATTGCTTCCAAATACAAAGAAAAAAATTAACTCATGACACTGCTTTGAAAAAGCCAGATATCATCCATCTGCCTACAAAATTTGCATAGGCAAACATATGGTAAAAATAAAATTTCCCATTCTGCTTTTTTCACAGAACATGATACAGTATAGCAAAGCATTTTGCCATGTTGCTTAAATCTTCTAAATTGTTTGAAAGGCTGCATCCTTTTCTATCAAGGGGATAGACAATAAACTAACCTAACCAGTCCCTTGTTATTGGGCATGTTGATTGTTGCTAATGTTTCATTTGAAACATTAACACTTTTTTTTTTTGAAATTTACATATAATAAAGTGCAACCATTTTAAGGGTACCGTTTGGTAAGTTTTGACAAATGTGTAAACCAGTGCTACCACTAACACAATCAAGATCTAAGCCGTTTTCTTTTTTTTTTTTTTTTTTGAGACAGAGTCTCACTCTCTTGCCTGGGGTGAGTGCCGTGGCATCAGCCTAGCTCACAGCAACCTCAAACTTCTGGGCTCCAGCAATCCTACTGTCTCAGCCTCCCAAGTAGCTGGGACTACAAGCATGAGCCACCATGCCCGGCTAATTTTTTCTATATA